>JAVSBS010000487.1:19861-40062 GCA_033124195.1 Coracias cyanogaster | reverse complement strand
TTAAATCTTGATTAGATTCAAGCCTCATGGGTTGGGCTTGCAATAAATTTATATATTCAATGTTAGAAATGAAAAGAAATTGCTGTCTCCTTGAAAAATGAAAATCAGCATTTGTTGAAGAACCTCTTTAATTATATTTCTAATCTACATTTTAAAAAAAAATCTTTCAATATAATCTTCACTGCTGCCTCCAAAATAAAACTTGATTTAGTTAATTGGCTACTGAAAGTGAGCAGGCTCTTGCATAGTTGCAGCATGACTCCTCCAGCAATAAGATGGGGAACAGGGTGTATCATCTACGCAGAGTTATCAGAACATGCATGTTCCTGCACTTTCCATTATAATACTTGTTTTCTGCCTGTCTATATTCCAGGCAAGCACTGAATATTTGTATATGTTTTCACACACAGCTCTGTCAGCATATTTTGTCACTATGCAAGCACCTCTTACTTCTTTGCAATAGCTCCTAAACATCAAGCAGCAGTTTTTTCTGTGATGAAGGTTAGATGACAGTGATTTGTCTGAAGCCACCAAATCAATTTTCAGCTTTGGCCAGAAATGAATTTTTAAACTAGTTCATGGTAATAAACTGATGAAGTAAGGTGTACAGAACAGTTGTAGGTGATATTAAAGCAATAACCTGGTAATACTATTCATGTTATTGGACTGCATATTAAGTTGCAGTAGAAACTATGATTAAAAATCATTTCAGAAATCTTTCATTAAACAGAATTTAAAAGCTGAGAAGTTCTGATGAATTTTAGTTCCCTGATTTTAAATACTTTTAGAATAATTTTATGATAACTTATTTAAGAAAAGATAGGTCCTGTGTGAAAAATGTTATTAGTGGAGTCCTTCAAGCAAGCGCTGGAAAATGGCTTTTGCCTTACTTCAGAGGCAGCATTCAAATACCATGAAATTCAGAGCTTCTGGTTTTATCACAGATATTTTTATACCAGTATTTAAGCATTTCCCTTACAGACCTTATATCTAACAGCCAGCATTTTAAGAGAACTGATATACCTGGAGATGGATCAGCAAGTGATATTAAACAGCAAGTTATGAATCCATTAGATTTTCTAAGTGTTGCAGATATTCATATATAGTTAACTGATATTACAAAATACATTCGGCTTTAATTAACATTCTGGTGTATTTAGATCTTGCTTTTGTAAAAGAAAGCTGTAAATTCAGGTGAACTGAAACCAGCTCTTTTATCTTTTTATTTATTATTTTTTCCTAGTAGGTGAGCCTTTACAAGTTAAATGATAATATTAATTTGTCTCTTATATTAATTAATCAACTTCTAGAGATCATTCCAACTATTGTACATGGTCTTGTAGGAATTTTTTTTCCTGTTGCAATATAAAAGTTCTATGCCTTACAGGAATCCAGAATGAGGCAGGAGCTGGGCAGATCAAGAGGTCACAGGGGCATTGCCGCACATCTTGCTGTGGCACTTTCTCCCTTAAATACAGGAACTTGATATTTATTACAAGCCTCTTCCTTTAGTGAGATATTTGAGTGCCTGCATAGTATGAGAGGCAGATTTGGTGTTCTCTTCTTCAATTACTGGTCAGAGGACTACTCTTTGAATGCTATTGGTCAGTGTTAACGTTACAAAAAAGTACTGTATATTATAGCCATGGTGTTTTGTCATCTTCTCTCACTGTGATACAGGTCAAGGCACAGTGAAGGCTGGTCAGTGCTTGATTGTATATCTATCAGGAGCTTGGGATGATTCATAGGACTGGTTGTCGATGGCAAAGGGAGATAAATGATTGCATTAAGAGAACATTACATAAAGTTTATTCTCTTGGAAAAGTTGTAAATCTGAGGTTTGATCACTTAAAGTTTTGACATTGTTTCACCTTTCATATATTGCTTTCAGAAGCGACAACTAGCGATGTTCAGGCCAAATTTGACTTTACATAATTGTCCTCTGACTATCTTGCTGTTCTTGTAAAACAGTGTAATCACATCCTTTCCCGAAATATGGTCTGGTCTTACTGCATTCTATGAAAGAATTGTTCCTTCTTCCATTTAGCACATGTATTGAAGAGGAAATAGACAAATTGCTTCTGACAGAATAGTTTTAGGCAAACTAGCAAGGAAAGAAGGTTACCTAATCCTTTCCATGATTAAAGCCTTCTTCTCATGGCTTATAGTTTTACCAGACTTACATTTCTGGAGTGTTTCATGCCTAATATCTGTCTTAGTACAGAGTATAAACTCTTTACACTGAACAGGATTTACAAGTGTTACATACGGTTATAAGACCAGATCATTGGAAATAAATTTGGTTTTAATGGATGACCTTACTGTTAAAATTTTGAGAACTCTTGCATGCTTTTAGCAAGGCAAAGCATTTCAATAAAATTCATTTGGCAGGCTTGTGTTTGCATAATGTAGCAAGTAACTGAGAACTAAGAAGTCACAAGTTACCAAATATTATATTACATATAATGTTCTTTCCAGTAATTTAAAGTTAGTTCTCAGTATGATGAAGTCATAAGCTTTGACAGAAATTAATCTTTTCAGCCACCAACAAACAAGCTAGGGGAACCACCTAGAGGAAGAGCAACAGCCTCTATTTCATGACATTCTTTTGCTTGATCACATCATTGCCGTTAGGAGATAAAGTTACCTAGATTTAATAAATTTTCATTTGCTGTGACATCATATGAAATGTCACTTGGAAATATATTTCCAATTGACTTAAATTTAAATAACCTTTGGTGGATGAAAAACTGACTGGCAGTAACCCAAAACTAGTGAATGATCAATGACTGCACTGACTGTAGAAAGGAGGATCTATTGAGGCTTTCACTGCTCGCCCTTGCTAGCCCTGCTTATGCTGAGTGAAGAGTTCAATAGTAATTTCTTGGGAAAAATGCCACATATTTATAAAACCCATCAATTACACTAAACTTGAAGAGAAAATAAGAAATAGAACACAAAGCAACAGATACAGATAGGTAATAGCAAATTTAGATTTGTTATTTGGAATACTAAAAAAAAAAAACAGATGCAGTTTTAGTTTAAAAATAAATCTTTTAATGGTAGGAATCTCTCTTTCTGTAGTAAGAATATAGTTTAACACTATCAGTCTCTGGTGCAACTTCATCAAAGCTGAATAGCTTGGTGTTAGGAAGATGCACATGGAAAGAGGCAATCACAAGTTGAACCTGCAATAGTAAATAATTGGTTAGAGATTGATCTCTGACTAGAAGAATAAAGAGATCCAGAGTGGCTCAGGTCCACAGCATTCACATTAATCCCCTCTGGACTGACTTTGATGGTGTTCCCACTATACACATTTGTCTCCCCTGGTCTACATGGGGCAGACCTGTCACTCCCAAACATATGAGCATTGGTGTGGAGTAGAAGGGGAGCCATTCAGCTTATAACCTTAAAAAGAGAGAAGATGAAGTCGAAGCCCACCAGAATGGTTGTTTATGGCACAATGTCAAGGGCATAACAGACAGTGGCAGTCAGTATCTCCAACAGGAGAGCTGGTCCCGGAAGAAGGTGAGATTAAGTGATGCTGCCTTGTTCATACTGCCCCTTGGAAGGAGAAGCCAAAGCTGGTCCTCACAACCTCACCGCAGTTGTGATTGAGTGAAATTCTCTTTCCTCAAAGAAAGAGACACAGATCATCAGTGAGACATGACCCATGATTAGACTGGAAGGCTGTGTTATTTGGTGGCATATACACACCCTCACAATTGTTTGTGTTGGCTAGAATGAATTGAGTCTAATTTTTCTCTTTAATGATTTATTAGTAATGGCCTACAAAGAAATGCTAAATTAAAGAAATATACTAAATGAAGATAGAAAATAATGTTAGCTTGTGCTGGACTAGTTCCAAAAAGCTTAACGAGATCAGTCATTGGTCTCTTTTTTATATTTATATATACATGTACAATGTCTTCCACATCATTCAGATAACAGTGTATGCTATATGCCTTAGAAACCCAAGAGTGACTGTATTGGTAAAAGATTCTATCACTATGAAAATCAGTGTTGTTGTTTCCAAGCGAATGCAATTGACAACTGTTAACCTGAGAATTATTAGATATGGAATCGATGATGTGTGGCATCTGTAACAATGAAATAGTAACTTTAAATGGTAGAAAGCATTCATGTCTAACACTAGATATTAATAAAAAGGTTTGCATTAGAAATACTGTAATTGCTGGAATCAAGGTACTAATGAGTGTTCACTTCTAGTTCTGTTAACTTCAAACATCTAAGGTTTGCTTTAGAATCTAAACAGAGATCTGAATCTAGATAGCTATTTCCAGAGGGGAATATCAGTGCATGTTATCAAATATTAGTGAAGTAAAACTTATGAACTTTTTTACAAAACCAATAAATTTGGGGGGGAGTGGTGTGGGGTTTTCTGGGTTTGCTTTTGTTTTGTTTCATTTTTGTTTTATTAACTTCCACTATATTCCTCATTTTCCTAAGAGCAGAACTGTTGCTGAAATAAGAAGCAATAATGGGATAAACAAATTCTTTGGATGCTCTATGAGTCTAGGATTGAATAAGGGTAGACAAAAAAGTTTAAGATCTTTGGTCAAAATTGCTACTTGGAAAAAAAAAACCAACTTTAAGTTTATGAATATACCTGACTTTAATATATGTATAGGTGCTTATGAAACTAAAATACAAAATATACTGTTCATTAAGGTCTGGTATGTTGGTTATGCAAAATAATCTACCATTTTATGCCAATATATATGTTATTACTGAGGCAGATTTTCCAAGGTGATAGCTACTATTATGTGGCATTTTCTGTGTTGCTTTCCTTTAAGATGCTACTTGGTCTATATGCCATTCCCAGTGAGTCCCTTGCTGTCATATGAAAAATATATTATAAAAGTTGCCCGTGAATATGTTCACGTCAGTCATTTTGTATGAAAACAGAAATTCCATCTGAGCAATGACCTGCGGAGAAGAGGGCAAAAGAATGAGCTGTAGAATCTATGCCAATGCTGTGTCTTATATCTTGAGGAGAATGACTTTCTAAGATTAATTCATTTTAAGCCAGAGGAATCACCTTGTTTTATGACCAAGTAGTAATCTCAAGGTCTGTACACTAAGTTTTTGTCGTTATGAAAGGAGGATTCTGAAGTCATATAAAAAACCATGACCTGTTGGAAAAATCCAATGCACAAAGTCTATTTGCACAGATTGTGTTATAAATCATGATTCACTGTGTGATTGTGATCAGCATGTAGTAGAAAAAATTCATCTTTTTCAGTGGTGTATTCTTTTATGGCCTTCTTTTTATACAGTTAAATTGCTTTACTGCTTTGTTCTTTATGTGAGTGTAAGTAGTTTTTACATCTTTGCTTGCATATTTTCACAGTATCTATTTTACAGCACTGAAAGCTTTAAAAGAAAAATGAAAGCTTTTTTCTTTCTTTTGTTCTTTATAGACTCTTACATTTGCATTTATGCATTAATGTTTCAAACACAAGAGTAGGCACGTAATAGTGCCTGCTTGCTCAGTTTTGACCCAGATTGTGGCCAATGACTATTACAAGAGGAAGAATCACATAAAGCATCCCTAACTCCTCTGCACTGGCCTGGGCTGTAAGTTATAGCCCAGTGGGGAGCAAAGCAGTGCTGCTAAGCATGGATGAGAAATGAGGTAGACACCCTTCCTCACTGCTCCTTTTCTACTAGTCAGCGTGCCTGAGTGGATACAGAGGTGGGAATGATCTGGACCACCATAACGTGATCACCGATGATGTCCCTTACCTATGAGTTACTGCCTGATACAACTGCAACTTATGTGCTTCTCTCTTAGGTTTTGGATCAAAGGTGGAATATAGTCCTTTTTAAGCAAAGGATGCCAATGTTTGCAGTCTTTGTGAAAACTCTTTTTTTCAATGACTCTCAAATAATTTAAAATACAGTTCTGGTCTACAACGTGATGACATTACAGACTTCTAACTTGCCTTTATGTGACTTGCGCTTAATTTACACCCCAAGTTTTTTCATTCTTCTGTGCTTGAGCCACTCGAAAACATTTTTCTCTGCCAGCAAGTGCAGATAGCCTGCAGACCCTCTGTATTTAAATACCCCATGGATTTAAGAGGGTTGCCAGTTACCACACTTCAACAGTATAAGGAACAACAGATGGAGAGCATAATAACTTTATGGTCTCGGTAGAAAGCCAAAACGCATCAAAGTGTCTGACACGTGGGCCCAAGAACACATAGAACAATATGATTTTTTGTCACTAGAGAAATTGGAATCTAAGATCTCATTTGACCCACAAAATGTGAAAGATATGGTTGGATGTAAACAGTTTTTAATATAAAAATGAATTTGCAGTAGGTTTCTTATTTACATTCAGATGATCACTCCGATCTATAACCTTAATAACTTCAAAACAAGTAGTTATAATACTTTAAGAATCTCTGATATAGAGTACTGCATTATTGAACTGAGTAAGACTGTTATAAATCTTTCACGTTTTGTTTTGTGCACAGAATCTTGATCTCTTCAACTGCAGACTATCGAACCAAATGTCATTTCTTCTGCATACTATGATTAACAACGTGCAGGCCTTTGAAACTTCGAGCTAAGCTTTCCTAAACATATCAATGCATGAATTTTCTTTCTTTTTATTCCAATGATGTGACCCCTGAATCAAGTCAGGCAAGACTTGCCTTAGAATTAGTCTCTGTTGCTTTGAAAGCAAGCCAACAAGGGATGTGTAAATTATGCAGAGAGCAAATCCCAACTGTGTGCCGTTTACTTACACAACAAGCTCAACTTTAATTAAGCCAGGGCCTAAGATGCTTTGCCAAGTTGTTTTCAGTACTGATTTTACAGCTCATAGAGTTATATCCTCACCTATATGAAAGCCTTTTTAACCCTTCAAAAACCTGCCTGTGGTAGTATGTGCATAAGGGGCCCTCGTATTTCCGCAGCTGACAGAAACGCTCTATTATAAATGTAATCATCTTAGCAGATTGCAGACTTGAACTTAAAAATGCAGATTTTTAGACTTCTTTGGCATAGCAGGTGTAATGATTGACATGACCTACACTATAATGTTGGTATTCAATCTGATATTATCTCCTGCTAGCATCAAACTGAAAGTATTAGAAAGAGATGACCTAAAGGGCACACCCAGTATTTGAAACTGAGATGAGGTCTCATAATTCAAGAACATTGAACTTCCCATATGAACAAGGTATTTCCCAGGGAGTGGAATCCATTCTAAGGATGCTCATTACTATATGAATTCTTTCCTCCATGAGGAAATAAAATATTAATCCATTTTGGTTATATTCTAGACAGCTGTATATTTCTGTTCTATTACAGCTGCCAGGCAGCAACTGTGACTGTCTCATTTCAGAGGGAAATGTGGTTGCTGTAATTTATATTCTAGTATGTTAAATGTTATTTCTAAAAATTACAGGGTTTAATTTCCAGTTCTAAAATTCAATGTTGCACCTAAAGTCCATCTAAAATCTCATTTTTAAAAAACAGGAAATTGAAAAAAAAAAAAATTATCACAGATTTTTGTAAGGTGATAATTAGGTGTGTATGATTAAAGTTGTCATGTGCTGTTAGTGGTTTGAACTTAATTCTAAGTATTGAAAGAGACTAGTTTCACTGGATTAAAATTAATTATCAAGAAAATCAAAGAGAAGAGTTTTAAAGAAGAAATACAAATCAAGATTGGAAGGGTTTTGTTTTCTTTTTTGTCGTGCTTTTTAAAGCCACTGTACTAGCTCTGATAAAGAACTTAGTGCCTTAAAGCATATACAGAAGCAAAACGAAAGAAGGTTATATAAAAACTAGTGGTTAGTTGGGGAGTGGGCAGGGGGAAATGTGGTTTGGCTTGTACTTCTGGTGTTTTAGGGAGGAGTTAATGTTTTCTGAAGATTGCAAGAGCTCTTTCTGACAGGCTCTAATGAGCTTCAACAGGTTCTCTTTGCTTACTTCATTTCCAGTTTCTGTTGGACCTCTGATGAGGATGGGAATTTAGACTTTAAGATTGAAGTTTTGGCTGTTGACCGTCTGTTTTAAAGATGCTACTCTATGTTAGGTACAGACAAATATGAGTCTGTCATTGGATTCCAAAGCCTTTTATTTCTTAGGAGTTTCAAAAATAGCTTAAAATGTAACATGCCTCAGACCTTTTGAATGAGGCTGTCTGGGACTTCACGGTGAAGGTTAAAACTGCAAATTGCTGTGAGTCCTGGTCTTTGAGCTTAAAGCCATTATCAGGTACTACTATTTCTAGCAGACTGATCATATACAGATCTAATGCATGCCATGATACATTTTTATGTGAGAGTTCCCTTTAGTGCTATCTCTGGAAATATAAGCAATAACTTAATAGTAAAAGGTAACCTCTGTGTGTACATATTAATGCCTGGTTCCGGTATGTGCGACATTATCTTACGTGACAGCACTGTTTCTTCTCTGAGATTTTAATTCCTGTAAGACACTCAATGGCTCCTTTAAGGTATATGCTTCTGTCGGTATTTTTTAAACTTTCTGTTGTACTGAGCAGTAATAAATATTCTACCAGTTCCTTTTAGTTTTTCACTCATGATCATACAGTAATTCAGCAGATGTTGGTTCCCAGTGGGTACCCTCTGTTTTACTGAACTTTTCTTCCATGTAGTTTTTCTTCATAAGATTGCCATTGATCATGTAAATGTTAGGCCTGGAAATATTGTAAAGACTCAATATTTAGTTATCAGATATACTGGCACAGTCTCTACAGAGATGTCATGCATTTTTGTTTTTCTAAAAGACTGCACAAATCTCCAAATCTTTTCCCAGTTCTCAATTTTCCAGGCTTTTCAGTAGCTATTTCATATCTATTTCTAGTCATTATCTGATTCTGTCATGAAATGTTCTGTGGTCTCGCTGTGTCTTACTCATTAGCTTAAGCTTAGTCTGGAAAAGTTGTCACATTTTCTTTTTCCAGCCTCGTAACTCTTACTCCATCTGCCTAAATTTCATGCAATATTCTTCAATGTACTGACTATAACTTATGGCTCAATTCATCTTGACGATTGAGTTTTCTTTCTGACTCCAGTTACTTGTTTCTGAGTCTTGAAGCTTTGCATATGTATTTTTTTTTGGTGGAGTCTACAGATAAGTCCTAGCTCTTTTCAACTTCTGAATGCTCTGGTTTCTTGATATTGCTATTTCACTCTCAACAATCCTCCTATATTGGGGGGGAGCATCTTCTCTGCTTCTGATGTCTCTCTCTTTTTAAGGTACTCAGTCCTTGTAAGGTGGTGTTTGAGTAAGGTAGCTCTTTGTTGTGGTTTATCCCCAACCAACAACTAACCACAACACAGCTGCTTGCTCCCTCCCCCTCAATGGGATGGGAGAGACAATCAGAAGTGTATGAGTGAGGAAACCTATGGGTTGAAATGAAGACAATTTAATAGGCAAAGCAAAAGCTGCATGCACAAGAAAAGCCAAACAAGGAATTCATTCACCGGTTCTCATCAGTAGACAGGTGTTCGACCATCTCCAGGAGAGCTGGGCTCCATCACGCCATCACTCCAAATTTCTCCCCCGTCCTTCTCCTTCCCCCAGATTTACATGGTGAGAATAACATCACATAGTGTGGAATATTCCTTTGGTAGGTTGAGCTCAGCTGTACTAGCTGTGTCCCCTTCCAATTTCGTGTGCACTCCCAGCATCCTTGCTAGTGGGGTGAAATGAGAAGCAGAAAATGTCTTGACTCTCTGTAAGTGCTGCTCAGCACTAGTTAAAACATCCCTGTATCAGTAACACTGTTTTTGATCGCAATTCCAAACCATAGCCCCATACTACCTACTATGAAGAAAATTAACTCTATGCCAGCCAAAAACGGCACAGTGTTACTTAAAATGTCTATAGGGAGAGTCACTAGTTATGTAGAGCAAACAGCTCTGCCTTTCAGGTCTCTGCATCTAGGACACTGAATTCCAAAGCAAAACTTTGGAGGTATTTGCTGAGCAGAAGTCAGGTATGGCCTTCTTAATCACACTTCAAAGATGAGACAAGAATAATACTGAGAAGCTCAAAAAAGTAGAGGGTGATTGAAATGGTTAGGGGGTTGGTGAGCATAACATAGGGAGAGAGGCTGAGAGAGGTAGAGTTTACAGCCTGAAGAAGAGAAAGATAATCAGGGATATAATTGCAGTTTTCAGTTAAGGGAGAGAGGACGGTTTTAGAGAAAAACTAGATTCCCCTTGGAGGTGCACAGAGAAAGGTCAAGTGGCACCAGAGACTTGGTTTGACGTATGGGAGGGGTTGAAAATCTTCCCTGTGAGGGTATTGCACTGGAACAGAAGCCAAGGGAGGTTATAATCTCATCACCCTTAAAGATTTTAAAAATGTGGCCGTACAAGGGCCTTTGCACCTTATCTAGCTTTCAAATTGCATATAAACTTGAAAGTTGTCCCTGCTTTGGGCAGACAGTTAGACCCTGTCACCTTCAGAAGTTGCTCCCAGCCTAAATCATTTGCAGATTTTATGATTCAGTATTGAATTTTCTACATGGCATTTGATTTGAAATCACGTGGTTAAAAGTTCAGAATTAATACAGCATAGACAGAATAGGTTTTAAATTGCTAACCTGTGTGTGTAAACAGAGGATAATTCCCAAAGGACTGTTTTCTAGTTGAATCTTGTAGGAATTTATTCTTGTTCCATTGCTAATTAATATTTTTACCTTTCACTGCACTTTCTCCTCCCAAAATAGAAAATATTCAACAGCTAATAAGGATAAAGAAAAAAGCTTTTTCTTAGTTTATTTTTCTTAGTAAACAAATGCACGTAAATTGAATCAGTATTGGTAGGAACTTTCTTCTATTTTGTCAAAAATGTGATGTTACTAAGAGGAAAACTGGCTGTGGGTCTCTTTGAAAGAAGAAAATGTCAATTGCCATGTTGTGAAGTAAAACTCATACCTTGTTTCTCATGAAATACCTTGTATAAACTGAGAATAAAATATAGAGAATAGGAATGGAAAGGCATACAAAATCTTTTCTGTACATTTGAATTGCTGAAGGAGAACTCTAGTTTAAGTAGACTTACTTGTCTTTCAAAAATTATTATTCTTTCAGTAAATGTTTTTAGTTTTACTTTATTTTGCTGTCCTCATCACTATTTAAATTTTCCGCAAAGTGTTGGTCCATTCTTGCATACAAAGTTGTAACCGGTCCCACCTTCCACGTCCGTCCCAAACCCTGGACTGGGGAAGGCTGGGACTGAAAGTGAGCTCTGGGTCTGAATCGTGTTCCTTTCCTACTGTGGATGACAATACACGTTGGTCTCATGGCAAAGTGTTCACAGCCTTTAATTCAGTTCTGTTAATTGTAATTTACTTTATGTGCAATAAGTATATTGTCCATAAAGAGAAGCTATGTTTAGATAACTTGTTTTAACCCTTTAAAAAATTCATTATCAAACAAAACAGTAGGAATAGTGGGCTTCTCTTAAAAGAAAAAAAAAAATTTAAAAGTCCCAGGTCATTTGTGAGCTAAGGGAGGGAACACTAGAGACCAAGGAAAAAGTCCAACTGAAATGGGCCTGTCTCCAATATTTTACTTAGGAGAAGAGGAAGGGAGGGAGTCTTCTAACTCATCTTCTCTTTCCTTGCACCTCTTAGATTTTGCTTGGTTTAAAATTCAACCAGTAAGATTCTCATTTTAAGATGTCAAACATTTATTTAAAAACTAGAATCAAGTTGTGAGTTTTAATACTTCTTTTTCAACTTAACTCATTATGAAAAGGTAAAAGATGGGGAAAAGAGAGAGGAAGAGAACACCTTACCAGTTGTAATGACTGGGAGAAAGACCATAACATTTTAAAATGAGCGTTTCTGTACTTTGCTGTTGCATTCTATAAAAGGACGGTGAATCGATTCAGGACTGTTTGTTGAAGTGCAAGTTCTTGGATGATCCAGGATAGACATGGCACAGACAATGCTGGTATAGTTCTTAGTCCATTTGCTGAGCTTGTATGCTGGGAAACACGTAGAGGAATGGAACCATTTCTTCCCTCACACTCAGATGCAGAATGGATTTGAATATGCCCTAAAGAGACTGTCTGACATCTTTAGTGCATCAGACTGAACCCAACTTACGTCTCACAGGTATTACTGGCAAAAGGAGGGAGAAGAGGAGAAATAAACCTACAAAACAACTTCATAGGATTATACTTCTATAATCAAAATAAACCTGCAAGAAACTGAATTAAACTCAAGAAAGAATGCTAAATTTGTGATGTGGGGGACATTAATTATAGTGGCATTATGTAGCAGGAATTTGTAATTGTTTTCTTTTTATTTGGTTTCATTTTCCGTTCATGCATCACCCCTAACCTTTAGGGTAAAAGGTATTTCATATTAGCATAAATATTAAGCAGATGCCATTTCTGCTACATAAAGAACTTTCAGCTAATCATTTTTCCATGCATTTGAATAGGAATATTAGAATGAGGGTAATTACTTCAGTTTTCCATGAGTGATCCATCAAGACATTGACTTTCACTGTCTGTTGTTGCACAGATTAGTAAGTGTAGAATTAAATGAGAAACCAGTGTTGGAATATTTGAAGCATTTTGACAAGTTTTATATTTTTTAACCAAGTTGGGATTTTATTTGTAAAATACGTTCCCTTTTTATGAAGATATTATTTTGTTGGGAAAAGGTATGTCAGATTGGCCAAATTTTAGTTTTAGGGTATGACCAGTTATATGAAGGAAGAACCTAGCAGGAGTGAAATAGCATGAACAAATAAGTTAGAGAACCTGCCTTAAAATTACAGATTCCAAATTATTATTGTTGTTGCTATTATTTTATTTCACATCAAAGATACTACTTGAGGAAGGACAACACAGCAAATGAAATCAAAGCAAGTGTAATTGTGACGAACAAGCATGAGTTCAACAAAAGTACTCCTAGGAGTTTCAGATTTAGCTATTATCAAATAAAAAGAGCTTTTGTTTGCTCTTCCAGTTTTTGGCCTTTGTACCCAGATAAATTTTATTTTCCAAGTCTTTACATGAGTATTCAACATTCAAAACATCACACTGAAAAATTTCTATTTTTATATACCAACAGGCTAAGCAGCTGTCTCAAAAGATGTCTCACCAAGCTAGGCTTGTAAGGAACTGCCAAAAATTACACACCATCCACCCTGTTTAAGCACAAGAATGTACCGTCATCCCCTATCCAGGTACCGAAGAACTTTTTTTTATATGGCCCTCTGCTTGACTGTATGCTTGAGAGCTGATCATCAGCTAAGCAAATGACGGGACTTGGAAAGAAATTTGCTTTTTGAGTGAAACAGATTGCATTGCCAGAGTGAAGTATCAGAGGAACTGCTTATTGCGTGATTGCAGATCTGGTATTAACAGGATGCTTTGTCAATGGTTGGAAGAATCCTAAGTAGGCATTGACTTCTCTTGCCAATATGAAGATTTATTGGCACGGGAGATATTGACTTCAGCAAATCCATGACATAATTATATCTCAAAGATTTATTAATCTTGTTAACAGCCAAAACCATAAGTCAATATAATTATGCTTGAGGGTGCATGTTTTCCTTAAAGATCTCAGCTTCATGTTATACTTCCAAGAAATATCAAAATATTGAGAAAAAACAGCTAAGGGATAAATTAGTATAAATGGCCACATTCAGATCATCATGTGTCTCCTAGTCTCTGGATTTCATGAAAGGCACTTGCCTCTTTCCATGCTATTTCCTATGCTTTTTGAAATGGGTTGTTTTCTCATGAAAATTTGGACTCCTTTTCAGCAACAGGATTTCATTTTTATTGTTGAAAAGTAACCAGATGACATATATGCGTGTCCACAGGAAAGTCTGAATTCACAGTTAGCCTCATTTCCCAATTATATTGTAAAATATGTAGACCTAATGGTCTGTATAGGACTGTAGTCTGTTGAAGACACAACATCCGAAGGAAAACAGTGCTAGTGTGCAATTTAAGTAAAAAATCATAAAACATGCTCCTTAATAATTGGATTTCTTTTGAGCCCAGTTATTGTTCTGTGGGAAAAGTAATTTTTATTTTAAAGGACTCTGACATTAATTAGGATTTACTTTCATTGGGATTTTGTCTTGCAATTGTGTTCTTCAAAGCAGACAGAAGGCAGGGGAGGCCCAGGAAGGCTGCTCGTCTGTCCTGCTGTCTGGGGTGGGTGGGAGCTCCCCATGCCATCCCTTCTGGGAGCAGCATGGAACCTAGCTGAGATCAGGCACACAGATGCTCCCTGTGTTGGGGGTGGACAGCAGAACTACTCAAGATTCACAGTTCCTATAGTGAATAGTTGAACATAGAAACATCATTGCTTTGGGACTGCGTTTGTGTCTGTTCAATAATTTCTGTTCTCTGCAAAGTGTATTGTTTGTAACTAATGGTGCAGAAGCAGGGAGCAGTCGTGAAAATCCCTTTGCACTGGAATAGTCTTGACTTCTTTCTGGATTTATAACTGATTTTACAAATCTGAGGAACCTTCTGCCTCAAAATATAGAAATGCTTCTTTTTTTTATTATTTCCCAAATTATTGCATCAGTTCAGATAGATCTTTTAAATGATCCTCTTGCTGAGCTCTTCTTTGTTGTCTTCTCTCAACTGTGGCGTTTTCTCTACCTGTTGACATTATCAGCATTTATAGCTTTTCTTTCTGACTTACAAAGTAATCAGCAGTCATCTTATTATGGAGGTTTTGATTTAATCTATTGACTTTGATGCATGCATCAAATGTATAAGCTAGTAAATTTCTGAAGAAAAAGATGAAAGTTCACAAAATGTAGCCATACATTAAATCACCTATTTGTAGTTTTTCGTAGAGGATACAAAAATAAGTGAAGACATGCAAACACAGTAGCAGAGGTAATAGCTCTGCATATGAGTTTAGTTCAATTTTGTGACAAACCAGTTACTGAAAATGCATTTTAACAAAATGGAGATAGTGATGGGGTTGAGGAAGAAGATAAGTTTGAAGTTTGTCCTTTCTTCTCAACTGCTTTAATTCCAAATTTTTCACTCAGATGAGGTGAGAGGGCTTTAATAAAATATCAGAAGGTCACCTTTTTCCTGAGAAGCCTAAGCTGTTTATCAAAGGAGGACAACAGCGTTAAGACTAGATGCTTGGTCGTATTTTATATAGTTGAGGTTGCCAAACAGTTTTCATATAATATGAGGGGATGTAAAGTATTAATGGCTCCATAAAATCAGGCAGCAAAATACATTCCCATAATCTTCCTTTTGCTCCCACAAATTAGTTGAATGATTGCTTTACTTCAGAGTAAATAAGAATTGCCAAACTCTTCTCAAAAGCGCAGATTAGATCAGGGAGCTGTATTGTTACAGGATCATATCAGTGGGTGAGGTTTTTTTTTTCCAGAGGTGATGTGGTTTCTTTATTGTTCAAAAGTTGAGATAGTTTGTCTTACATGATTTGAAGCAATTTATGGACATAAGGGTTGAAGCGTAGAAGAATAACAAGCTAAAAGTAAAAAAAGCTGTGCACAAATGCAACAACAGTTTTGTTTGTTTGTTTGTTTTTTAAACTCTATCTGTCCTGTGCTGCTCAGAAGGTTTCAAGGTGGCATCACTCCCAAAACTGAGGTTTTCTTCTAATAGAGCTAGCACTAACACTGCAGGAAGAAAACTTGCTTCTACTTCATCATGAGGAAAAACTTCTTTACTGTGAGGGTGACAGAGCACTGGAACAGGCTGCCCAGAGAGGTCGTGGAGTCTCCTTCTCTGGAGACTTTCAAAATCTGCCTGGATGTGTGGCCCACTGCAGCCTGCTCTAGGTGACCCTGCTTAAGCAGGGAGGTTGGACTAGATGATCTCCAGAGGTCCCTTCCAACTCCTACTGATGTATGATTCATCTGTAGACTTAAAGAGCATGTTTTTTCACATGAATTAGCATATGGTCTCCAAACCAAATTTATTTGATATACCCTTTTTAAAGTATTCCAAATATTATACTTCATATTTTAAAGACAGTTTCACAAATACAGTTTCACCATGAGTGTGATATATTCCTCACAATGCAGAGCATAGCACAGGCAATTTATCAAAAAGATGATGTAACAGAACCTGTGGTAAATGACTGTAAAGTCCAAATTGATTACTTTGTTTTGATAATCTTTCTCCCTTTACCTTCTGACTTGATGCATGGTGGTTTTGTTTGGGTTTTTTTGTTTTTTTTTTTAGCTGGTGATTCTCTATGGCCTCTATAGTCCTTTAGTAGAGATCACATCTACAAGTCTGTACGATAATTTGATAGGTATATGTGGCAGTATTGCACTATCACATTGTGGTTGAGTAGACCATCATGTTTGGGGGAAATGTGACCACACAAACTGTTGTCTTCTCAAAAGGTCCTAGGGAGTGCAAAGGGAGGTGAAACAGTGTAGGAGGAGAGGGGGAAGCAACATCTATGGGAAAGGCAGTGAGGAGAGCTGTGCCAGAAAAAGGGGAAAAGCACTACAATAAGTACAGATACAGTCAAAAAGTTATTCCCTTTTTGTGGAGGTAGTGGGGATTAAAAATACCAAAACTGTACAACAAAATGGTTTCATGAAAATTAAAGACACATGTTTATCCACCTGGGGCAATAATGGGAACTCTTTTCTCCAAGACTGCTTTGGCTTTTCCGCAGTGCTCTGGAGTCTGTGTGTATCTCTGATGTAAGCAAGGCAGAGCAATGACTTATCGAGGTACATATGACGCATAAGAATTTCAGCCTTTTACAAAGCAGGTAGGTCAACCCTCTGCCCTAGTACAACTTTAATGCAGATTTTATAAATTGGTGAAATGTGTAGCTAGGCTACATGTCTACAGATAAATAATATTTCCTATTTCTAGCAGTTGTTTATAGCAAATTCTACCATTTTGAGTTGGTTATAATAAGGACAGAGTGGGATAGCTGAGATGCTGTTACAGTATTACATTATCTTAATTTACTGATATATATTGCCATTTCCAAGGTGAAACACAAGATTTCCCAGTAGGTTGTGCAAAGGCAAAAGCAAATATGGCATCTGCCATTCTTTAAAGGCTTTAGAGTAGCATGGCTGGAGTCAGTTTATACTGCAAATACCAAACCACATGCTATGAACTTCCTGATGAGTGAGTGAGTTGTCATCTTCCTTATGCTGTATGGATAGACTGAAAATACAACGTTCTGTACAATTTCCCTAATCTACTGATCAAATAATATTGTTTATGAGCAATGTAAGAAAATGGTATGTTGTACTTTGTTTGAAACCGAGCTATAAACCTTTGCTCTCTGCTGTGGTAGGGGTTCACTTCGTAATCTTCGATTCAAGCCATTGTTCATTCTTTTTATATTCTTCCCTCTCGGTTGGCTGAATCCCAACACAGTTTGTTCTTTAAGCAAGCACTGGGAGCAATAACCATTAACCTTTTTAAAGTGGCTTTTTAGCATGTCATGAGTTTAGATGTCTTGCTTCTTTTTGCCATTAACCTTTCTGATGGGACAGTGCACTGTGTTTTGCTTACTTCAGCATGTCACACACATTTTTCACCCCTTGCCCATTTGCAGCTGTATTTCAGTATAAGAAGGATGAGGGAATGTGGTGGGGGAAGGACAGAGGCGGTGCATGCCCTGCCTTTTTCCCTAGGCCCATGAACAGTTGTGTGATCCTTGTTAAGAAGAATAGCCCATTATAAAACTGTCCTTGTTCAGGTGCAGAAGCAGTTCCTCTAATGCTATCACTGGTGCTTGCTACAAGGCCTTAATTGTCGACCATGATAAGGCATTGCAACCAAAGCCCTCAAAACAAAAGCTGTTCATCTAAGGCCAACATCAGTGAAAGGTTCAGTTATTCTTGCTTTACTGAGCATGAAATGGAATTGAAAGGCAATATTAAATGGGTTATTAAACTTAAGACATGGTGTCTTGTGATCTTCTCTTGCAATTGCCCTTACCGCATGCATATATAATGTGTGGAATATTCTCTATAGAGCTAGTCATTTGTATGGCCTTTAAGTTTCAAGAAATGTTAGCATTGCAATTATTCAGTTGTCATTTTATGATAAACTGAAAATATAGTTCCTTTGGAAACTAAATATCTCATCTCTGGTTATTTTCACCCTCTCTATACACAGGCAGTTACCTAGCACAAAGAATGATTAAGTGGAAAGAATATACTTATTTCTAGCACCATTTCCCTCCCTCTCAAAAATTCTTGAAGTGAGAAAGATGTACTTCTGTTTCTCTTCAACATAAATGCTAGTTTCTCAAGGTTTTGGTTTATTTTACGTAGCATTATGACTTCCTTCATGTCGTACTGAAATTTTCTAGAACAACTGACGTATGTTTCCTGAAAACAAACTAGGCATTTAAAAATGAATGCCATCATCTAGTAGCATTTTGAAAAGAACCTCAGGTGAGCACTGAACAGTTGTTTCCACAGACTTTGGCTGGCTTGAGTGCAGGCTCAAGGGAATTGCATGAAAGCACATTTTAAGTGCTGGATTCAGTGTTTGTTCAGCTTGCCTAGAAACCAGAAAGGGCTGGAACATTAAACAAAAGAAATTGATCTAAAGGGCTTTTGCCAGTTAAACCCAACAGCTAGTAAAGGTGCCTGGTAACATAGCATTTCCACTGTTTGCTCAAAAACTACAACTAAACAGGACTAGGAAACTCCCTTGTAACTCTTCATCATGTGCCTGGCAACAAAAATATTTCCTTGATATTAACTATGTCCCTAAGTAATTGAAAGGCTTATCTAGACTGGTTAATTATTGTCAGATAGGACCATTTAGTATAACTTCAGTAGCACGAAGTAGAAGTTGGAGGAACTGACACTGTGCCTAACAGGCAACTAAGTGGAAGATAAAGCATCATTTTATTCTGTCGACTGAAGCTTAGCTGATACCCAATTTGTATTTAATCATATACCTGAGAGTTCTTGCTAAAGAACTGCAAAATTTAGAAGGGGGAAAAAAGCTACTCCTTGTGAAATGAAAGAAATGTTAGAAGGTAATTCCCAAAAGATATTGCTGGAAATGTAATCACTTCCATTCGGGTTTGTCTGTCTGTTTTGACAGTTTGTATTGAAAACAGCAGCTTGATTTAGGAGTAGATGAGAATCATAGTATAAATGGGTAATCTGTATTAGAATTTCTACTGCTTATAGCTGCAAGGTATGAATCTATATCTAAAGCAGTAGTAAAGCAATTCACCTTTAATGATGCTGAAAATATTTTTAATTATTATCTCTTTAATAATTCATCTAACTCCAGAAGATCTGTCAAACAGCAAAAGAAAAATAAATGGCGATACAGTCAAAACACTCATAAATAGCCTTAGAACAACAAAAAAAAGAGAATTAAAGATGCCACTGGGGAGTATTTTGTTTTAATCTAATGACTTGGTTTGGTTCATCTGCTTACAGGTCAACCGCCACAGCTCCATTTTAACACTTTACAAAATCATCTTCCAAGTTGCTAGAAGTACGAAGAAGATTTAAAGGCAACTTTCACTTGAAAATAAATTTTTGTATCAGAAGAAAAGCAAGGCTGATATTAAATGCTTCAGGATATCCAATTTGTGTTACTTTGACCAATACAGATGCTGTAGTGTTAGTGTAAAGATGCTGTGAAATAAGGGTTCCATCTTATTCAGAACTAAAACTATTTAGCTTCAGATATTCAGGATCCTACCAAATTTCTACAAGAGCTATAACTTTTGATAGTGGAGCCTTCTCAGCCGGATGCAAATCCCAAATGCAGTATTCATAAATAACTTTTCAGTCATAGTATTTTATGGCTATACATGGGAAAAACAAGGATTTTGCCAATTATTTTCTGTATGAAATTCCAAGCTGTGTTTTTTTTCATGCCAGGCATTTCCTCCTCTGACATAAAATCTGCCATTGTTCTTTGGCACAACCTCCAGAGTCCAGGGAAATGTACAGAACTGCTTTTATTTCAAACACACTACTGATCCTATTTTCTGTTAAGGAAATTAGTAAATCCATGCTTCCTGCATGGCTCAATCAATTTAGTTTTGAAAGGAAAAACCTGTGCTTCTTTTACCTTCAAACATCAGTATTTCTACTGTGATATATAGGCAATGGATTTAGAAGGATTTTTTTTGCATAAAAGCCTGGCAGATGCCAAAGCAATGATTTGTGTAC
>JAVSBS010000487.1:0-13362 GCA_033124195.1 Coracias cyanogaster | reverse complement strand
GGGGTAAGAGCTATTATAAAGGTGTTTTATAGCACAACAGGAAAAAAACTACTGTAACTGGGAGTAATGGGCTAAGATTGCGCAAAGGCAAATGGAGGGCATTTCATGACCGTGAGATCTATTATACAGTGGAATAGATAAGTCTCCCAAGGGAAGTGGTAGAAGTCCAAGCACTTCAGTCATTTAAAACTACAGTGGACAAAGAGCTCAGAAGTATGTAATAGGGAATAATCTACCAGGGGCCACAGAATAAAAGTTTGACTTAATATGTCTTTCCATCTCTAATTGTTGGAATATGTCCAGATCAATTGAAGCTTTCCAGCTTGTAGTTTCCTGCTAAATATATTTTTTAGAAAGTCCAGTTTCCAGAGGAAGAGTAGTAGCTGCAGGTGTCTCTTAAAGGTACTACTGCTTGTTTTATCATGTTTTACAACCTTTTCTGTAGATGTCTCCTCTGTAGCTGACAAGTTTCAGGTTTTTGCAGTTGAGTGAAGTCCAGCTCAGGGGACAGCTTCCCTTTCAGAAACATCATTTTCACTCCACCCTTGTTGTTCATCACACCATGTACTCAAATATAGCATTATTAATATTAGTTTCAGGCTCTTGGATGGCTTGTACCTTGTTTAACCATTTGTAAAAGTAACCTAAAACCTAGAAATAAGGTTTTATCTGGTGCTAGCCATGTGCTTCACCTTACAGCTGTGTGTTGGCATGATGGAGTGGGCCTTGCAGGCAGTGAAGTCCATGGTCCTACAGTTAAACTCAGAAAAAGCAGCACATACATGATGGACAGTAAGAATGTGAAGCACAGCAGTCTAAAATTACTAAAAGAAGAAGAGATGGGGAATGATGTGGTGCCAGAGGAGAGCAGACCAGGTAGGAGCAGCAGAGTTCTTAAGTGTACTTGAGCATGAACATGATGCAGAGGTCTTGTGGTGTGGGTAATGCAGTGCCCTAGGGCAATAGACCTGAGACACCAAGTTTTTGGTAAGTGGAAGGCAAAGTTAAAGGTGTTGAACAGGAGTCACTGGGGAGGGCAGAGAAATATGTTAAATACTTCTGGGTTTGGAAATTCTACTGTGTCCAGTAGACAATATTGATCTTATGCTGCATTGGGTTAAAAGCTGTATCTAACATGTAGATTTGTCCTGCTTTCACTGCTGCATGCATAACGTAACCTGAATTTAAACCAAAAGTTGCGGAATTCATGAGCACGTTGTGTAACATATCTATGACTCCTCCTCTCAAGCTATCCCCTTTAGCGAGTATTGGCAGAATACTACTAGCATAAGAATTGGCTTGATCTAATCTGGAGTGTTGTTTGTGTTACAAAATGGAGAAGAGAATAGTTATTGAAATGGAATATGTTCAAGAAGCCCTAAGGGTGGGCTAATACACTCAGAAATCTTTTAGCACCCTCTAATGATTTGCTGTCTTCAAGAGGTTGGTTTCTTTCCTTCTGTGCCTTGTATTTCTTTTAATATTGAAAAATTCATTTTTAACAAATTTGACTGAACATTGTATTGTTCACCCCATATTTTTTACTTCCTTTACCTGGTTTCCTTTTTACACAATTTCATGTATCATGTTTGGCATTTGCATCTAAGCACACATGCTTTGCTATCTCAAGATTCTCCATTTAAAAACCCTTAGCTGAGAACTGAAACACATTAACCCATTCTGAACTAGGTACATATCACATTACGTTTCTTTTATGTTGGGCTGTGTAAATGCAATGACCTTTGCCTTGTACCTGGATGGTGATCAGATAATTTTAAATTATTATTTTAACTAGCTATGATGGCTAATTCCAAAATTTTGACCTCTCACTAAGGCGTTAATTTGGTCAGCACCTTCACATTTCCATTTCACTGATGTGGATGGTCAAGATGTTGAAGATGATGTATTGTGGTGCAACTAGGCCTGTCAAAAGAAATGACAGAATTGTTTGTTGGTCTTTTTCTAATTAAAAACCTCTATTTCGCTTGATGTGTCATCTCCAATTAACAATAGCAGCTTAAGACAATTTTACATGTTTTCTGTTGTCTATACTAAGCAGACAGATCTTGTTTCTTGCTATTGCTTTTTGCAGAGTAAATCCATAAACTTTGTCTCAGAATTGATTTGTATAGGATAATAATAAAAATTAAGTATCAACATTGTACTAGAATAGCTATGACTTTATATATATTTTATATTTATAATGCTTTTCTATATTTAAAATAAATGCTAAAGGGGGAGCCAAATTTCAGTGACTATACCAGTATTTGTCTACTAAATGAACACGTTTATTGTATCGTTTAGGTGAAAGATAGGTATATTTAAAAGTATGTGTTACGGTAGGGTACAGACTCTGTATGCATACTATATGCAGCCCAGTAGAAAACTGTGCTGGAGCATGTAAACAGATGGACACAGCATATGTAACCATAGTCTGTCAGTATATATATTTTCATATTATTTCTTGCAAAGCATTTTCCAAGAGGGAAAAATAAGAGAATGTAAACAGAATACTGATTCCAATGGTAATAATGGCATCTGATCTGCAGAGATGGCAAGTAGATTCAAATCATTGTCAGCTTCTGCCTTCTGGGCAGCAATCTTTCAATGCAAGATTTACCATAAAGATCAGCAAAACAGCTGGCCACTGGCAAGTTGTTATATAAAAGACCTTTAAGTGTCTTCTGCTATATTGCTGTGATGTAGTATGATTTACTTTAAAATGTAGCTCTTATTCAATAGCGCAAAACTATTCAAGACCTGAAACTCCAATTAGCTGGTAAAATCCAGTTATGCCTTCAGTTTTAAGGTTTCTGTGGGGTTGTGAGTCTGTGAAGAGCTGAAAGGGGCCAGGGGGCGAGGATGGACTGTATTCTGGAAATTGGTTCCGAATGGTGGCGGGACACATGGTGGCACTGGACACATTTGCTCTGTCATTAGTGAGCAAGAAGGCTCATGGCAAATATTAAAGGGTAAGATACAACAAACTGCAAAAAAATATAGTTAAAAGGAAGATTTCAGGTTTTGAGCTAAAGATTTAAGTTTTTGAGCTAAAGAACAGGTTGGACATTTAAAGCAGGGGAATAACTGACATAATGATTTTCCCTGTCACTCTATTAGAGACTAGTGCAGGTGTGTACAGCCCATACAAACCCACGTGCTCTTGACATGGCTGGTGGGAATGATGTATCTGCACTACAGTCACTACTGAGAGAATTGGACTGGGGTGATGTGAGAGTGGGTTTTCACAGCACCTTCTTTCCAAAGCAGAAAGCTATGAGAAAATGTAGTTGCCATCAGTGGGATTTTTATTCCTATTTCTTTTGTAACGTGCAAGCTTGTTCTTCAGTTGTCCTGTCCTGGTTTGAGCTCGAACAGAACTAATTCTGTTCAGTGATTTTATGATTCCTGGAGCTCTCTCGGTATTACCAAGTATCTAATTTAGCTTTCATATCTGTTTTAGCTATCTATCTCTCTGTTATAGCTACTATAGCTATATTTCAACAAGCTATCCTGCTAAAATATCCTGTCTGAAAACTCAGACCGACAGCTTAGAGAGTGCGTTTGGATGGATGGATAGATAAACGGTTATCCAGAATAGCTCTTAGAGCTGTCTATTTTAGTAAACTATTTAAGCTGTCAGCCTCTGTGTATTTATAGTCTACTTATCACACCAGAATCTGAACACCTATCAATTTAGCATTAGAAATCCAGTCCAAGTCACAATCCAATTGTGGAGACTCACTAGCCGTTCCTTACTTGCCTTAGATGTGTAGAATAAAAGATGTGATATCACGCCGTGCTTTACTTTTTTCTCCCTAGCCTCTTCTCTGAAAGCTTTATCTAGGGTCTCCTAAACTGTTAAGAGAGGCACTTTTTGGTGATTCTGTATAAAAAGTAGTTTGTACTTGTACAGAGGTTTGCTACTTTCTGAAAAGGAATTTCCAGAAAGTCTTAAGTCTTACAAAATTTCCAAACTAAAATTTTAATTTCCATTTTTCTCAAGCTTTTCCTCCATTGTTTTTTTTGTTGGTTTTTTGTTTGGTTGGTTTTTAGTATTTTACTATTTTCCATGCATTTATTTTATTCATGAAGTTGTTTTTGTTCTTCCCATTGCTAGTTGGGCAATATGCCAGACAGTGAAAATTATTTTTTTCCTAGTAAAAGGAATGGATAACACTTTGTTGAATGTGTCACCAGGTGGTAGAGATACTCACATGGCAGACAGAAATGCTACGCTTAAAAGTGAAGCAAGTCTCCAGTATGCTGAGCTAAGAGTCAGCTAGAGAGAGGAAAAAGGAAACATTATACAAAGCTGAAATATTTTATATTTAAGAAGAAACTAATGTTTTTCAGTACTATTTTACCAAGCATCATGAACATGCGGTGGGCTGCTCTCAGGGTTCATGCTTATCCATGTTAGAATTGGGAAAACATAGCAGAGAGTTGTCTGGACTTCCATTCTTCTGACAGAGCTGAGGAAGAGGACAACCAGAAGATGAGGGTGCTGCAGGATGATTTTTGTATTGGATCTGGTAGGGATGGAGTTCATTTTCTTCAAAGCAGCCTATACAGTGCTGTGCTTTACATTTGTGGCCAAAACAGTGGATAACACACGAATGTTTTAGCTGTTGCAGAGCAGAGCTTGCACAGCTTCAGGGTCTTTTCTGTTTCTCACTCTGCTGCCCCAGTGAGTAGGCTGTGGGGGGTAGGCAAGAGGCTGGGAGGGGAGGCAGCCGGGAGAGCTGACCTGAACTGAGCATAGACAACGAAAAAGGCCACATCTTTCCTACTGGAGGTAAGAACTTGGTATCAGCTCCTCCCTGCTATGCAGCTATATTTACTACTAACATACCTGTTGTCTTCGTAGGTTGTTTGCAATAAAAATATAATGGGGAGAAAAGGACATGCATGTAAATATAAATCTCTAGAGGTGTTAGTGACAAGTTGCTCTCAAAGGAAACAGCTGATTAATGTATAGGAAAGATTAAGGGGTGTGATTGTGATCAGGCAACAAGGTTAGCAATATCAACCAGGTCTCCTAAAATAGATGGAAGAGTTGCAATTTCATGTCTTCAGCTACAACTTGGCCTTGTTTGCTGGTTTCAAATACAAAATAGCAATAAAGCATCCATCTACCTGACATCCTTTTATGTTCTCTTTCAATCATGGGCTGCAAAATGTTTCTTTTCAGGTTTACTCTGGTTTGGCAGCCCTGTTATTGCCTATCACTTTAAGGAGTTGAAGGGCTGGGGATTGATTTCATTTTCTTCTAGCTCACAAGCTTTTTATGTGGAATCTGTTTCTCACTTGGTTTGCATTTCATCTAGGATAATGCTGGCTATCAGTGCTTGAATAATAATTGAACTGAAGCAATCTGTTCAGCCTAAGGTCTCAAGCTGGGAAAGCTGTGTGTGTATGTCATGTGTGGGTATTTCAAAAGAATTTAATGTTCCAATATTAAGTTGCAAGCAGACACAAGGGTAAGGGAAATCTGTGCAGCTCTGGCTATGCAGCTGCACTGCTGCCTTCAGTAGTTCCTCGGTGCACCTGGGCTAGTCCCTCATGTTCACAGAATCACAGAATGGTAGGGATTGGGAGGGAGATCACCTCTGGAGATCATCTAGTCCAACCCACCTGCTAAAGCAGGTTCACCAAGATCAGGTTCTTTAACAGTTTTCATCAATGGCATGTAGTAAAGCATTACAGCGCTGAGAGTTGGCAAATTGCAAACTGGTAATTTTGAAGCATGGATGAGCCTTGTGGAATTGTTTCTCCAGCCCCTTTGTATGCTTAGCTTCTGTTGAGTGGGCCTTGAATAGTTACCCTTGAAATTGCACTTTTATTTAGATACCATTAGTGCTGCTTAAGTATAGATACCGGATGTAGCTTTTGTAATTATGTTGCTACATCTTTATTTTACAGTAACAATTATTGGTCCACCATCTGTAATCTCTACTAATAAAAAATTGAAATTGTGGCTCAATTGGTAGGAAAAATGAGCTTATTTTACAGTATCAGTTTGTAGCTTGGTTATATTGAATGCCCTTGTTTGACATATCCTGCTTGAATTTGACAGGTATTGGTAGTCGGAGCTAAATGGTTTGGGGTTGCAGTTTGGGCTCGCCTGCAGTAAGTGTTGGTAAGCACCAAGTACTCAGAAATCTCCTTCTATTTGCAAAAGGCTTGGGCTGTGACTTGGGGGCAGAGTTTTAATTGGGGGTAAAGGAGTAAAAAATTGCTAATGTCATGAAACTTAGCAGACATATACAAAATTACAGAATATTTTAACTTTTTTTTTTTTCCACTAGATTGCTGTTTGAATCATTCTAATGCTCCTTATAGTCTCCTATATAAACCATTTTTTCTTCAAGTTGGAGGAAAAATTACATTAATGGTCCAAATAGTAAATATGTCCTGTAAGTCACAATCTGATGGCTTGAAAACATGAATTAATTAAAACTTTTCAGGCTGAATTTGAAAAGCTTTAACTTTTTTTCTGGCCTGCAGAGAAGGGCCACAAAGATGATCAAAGGACTGGGAAGCCTGCGTGTGTGTAAAGGCTGAGAGAACTCAGTTTGTTCAGCCTTGAGAAAAGAAGGCTTAGGGTAGACCTTATCACCATGTTCCAGTGTTTGAAGAGTGGCTACAAAAAAGATGGAGACTCCCTTTTTCAGGGAGTTACATGGAAAAGACAAGGGGTAATGAGTACGAATTAGCCTTGGGAGATTCTGATTGGACACAAGAGGAAAATTTTTCAAAATGAGAACAGCCATTGGAATAATCTCCCCGAGGAAGTGGTGGATTCCTCGCCATTGGACACTTTTAAGATTCAGCTGGACAGGGTGCTGGACCTTCTTATCTAGACCATGCTTTTGCCAAGAAAAGTTGGACCAGATGATCCTTGAGGTCCCTTCCAGCCTGGTGTTCTATGATACTTAATCCAGACATGGCACTGAAACCTCATGTCATTTCTCTGTGTTCTGGAGATGAGAGACAAGAAAGGATGTGTTAAATATTAAGAAAAGATCTTTCTATAAGAAATTCTTCCATTTGCATAAAAGATTGTACAAGACACACAGAAGTGTGAGTTAATTACAGAGGTTAAACTACAAAGGAAAAAGTCTTGCTTAGAGAGATTCCTGTTGTAGCCATCTATGAATTTATGATACTACTGATGGATATCTTTTAAACTTCAGAATTAATGAGCACCCTGAGGACAATGAATGATAGTTGGTTAAAAAGGAATAGAATAGTGAAAGGACAGTATTGAATATAGTTTTTTTTTTGCTCTGCAGGGGTAGGGCATGTTTAAAATCCTTTTGCTGATAAATCCAAAATACATTGGAAAAAAAAAAAGAAATCACGCTTTACCTAAATAAGCAACTGGACAAACAAGTTACAGTCTAGCTCCTGCAGCTTAGTCCCCTTATAATGTAAAAGAAGAGACGGCTAAATAGCAGAATTTAAAACAAAAACCCAGCATTGTCTTTACCTTTGAAACTCTAAGGAGAAGTGCCACGTTTTTGAGTGTTGGATCATATCTAAACTGTTAGTGACTTCCTTTTTTTAGAAGAGAAGAAAGGAACTGGGCTGCCTTAGGAATGTATTTTGCTGTGTACATAAAGTTAGGAGTGTATACATTTGAAAAATGGCTTCCTGAGCTGAGCAGGTGCCTGTAGAATCCTATAGCACGCACATTTTCAGTCTTTCTGAACTTAGAACATTGCAATTCAGTGTGAAATACTTCCTTAGTATTTTCTTTCTTAGGTTGAAAGTGCTTCTTGTCAGTTTTGAGTGCTCCAAATCAGGGATGAGGTTTGCTACTCTTTGCACTGCTTAGTGTTCCACATGATCTTGATGACCAGACTGAACGTCAGATGGGCCTCAGACTGGCATGTCTTTTAAGGTTAGTCACATGCACAGTGAATCTCAAGAAGTATTTAGCTTTTCAAAAGGCTGCAGGCATTTCCATGGGTATCTCCTGGTGGATAGATGGTCAGTATCATGATAGAGGTGTGGATTTACCTTCCCTCTCTTGTGGGTACACGCTTTATTACTACCCTTGTGCAGATCTTTGGGTTGTACCTGGTCTCTCACCTGGCTGTGCCAAACCAAGGGCTGTAAATTTGTCAGCAGCTCTGTGGTAAGTAATTCTTTAGGTTGTGAATCTGCCATCCACGTTATAAAGGGAAGGGAGCAGTGTATTTTACAGAGTTGTCTTAGTCTCACAACATTGTGTTTTTTCTCCACACCAGAGGCCTTCGTCTTTGCTCTGTTAGTGAAATATTTGGGCAATTGTCCTCAAGCTTCCAAGTTATGTGGCATTAAATTGTGAAATTTGCTGAAGCTTTTCCATGCTTCTAGAAAAACTTTTAGCCTTTAAACATCAGTTCAGCCATTTGTTAAAAAGCTCTGCATGGCTGACAAACTCCTTTTTAATCCCATGTATGCCTCCATTCTTCTGTCTAGTCAGCCCTTTTCATGAAAAACCCTTTTTCATGTATTTTGTCCTTATCATGGTAGAGTGAGTCCCTTTAATATAAAGCCCTGAGACTTCCCTCTGTGACAGGGTTAGACAAGTAATTTCACCTGTCCTCATACTTTTTGAGTCTTAGGTTCATCAGGCTTTTCTTTACCAAAATAAACTTTTGATAGGTGACAGAACCAAGGAAGGTGTGACTGCAGTAAGTAGGACAAAATATTCCCTCCCCTTGCAGAGGTGCCGTTCAAATCGTGAAAAGGAGGAACGTAAGCAGTCCTTCTCCAGTTGGGGGATGTTACCTGGGAAAAAAGCAATTCTGCATCAATTAATCAAAGCAGATACCAGTTGAACATAATTGCCCAAGGCAATAGTGAGGCTAATGTCACCTGTGATCTGTGGATACTTAACTTTAGATTTTGAACTTGGTATGGCTGCTGCTGGAGTACTGTGTCTAGTTCTGATGTCTCCAGAGTAGGAAGGAAACCAGCAAGTTGGGAAGGCCTCAGGTGAGCCTTGCAGTGGCTGACTAAAGGACCTTAACTGGTTCAGCTGGTCGAGAAAATTCTTAAGAATGAACTAAATTATTAGTTTAGTAGTACATTGAACAGAAGTGTGATGTTAGAAGGCTTTGCAACTGATAAATGTATCTAACGACTGGAAGCTAGACAAAATGGAGAGAAATTCAGTGCCCGCTTTTTATAGTGGTAAACACTGGCAAAATGTACCACAATCAAGGATGGATTTTCTAAACCATGCCAGTGGTGGAACATGACTCAATGTGTTCTAATTCAGAGAGGCGTGAGTTCCAGGAATATCAGATGTTCCTTCTAATCTCACCTGAAAGTCTTTTAGAAATCACACACAATGCACCCTCTCTAATTCTGCTATGTGCATTCTTTCTACTGTGGAGTAATGCCCTTTGTTCTATTTCTAGACTCTCCAGCAGTATCTACTAGGCACAGAGACTGTGCTGTGTACTGGGGACAGTGATGTGAAGATCCTGACTGTGTTTGGTCTGAGTGCAGAAATAGCAATATAGTATGCGAGAGCAATTATTTTATTTTCCTGAGTTTTGAAACTGCTGTCTTAGAGGATAAAGCAGAATAGAGGAACATGAGAACATTTCTAATCTCTGGCAATCCTCCAGACCTGTCATGGTTCCTACTTGGTAAACAGGTCTATGCCAGTGTTAGCTTTGAAGTGTTAACATTAGACTACCCTAGTAGTAACGTAAAAGTAGATAAAGCCTTTTGTTAATCTTAGGGCAGGGTGGGGGGGGATTTAGCAATCATTCCTGAAGTCCATTCCCTCAGTCTGCATTTCATTCACACTCCTTGCATGGATCTCTTGAAAACAAGCCTTAGTTCTGCAGTCTCCTGAGCCTTCACCAGGACTGTTGATGGCAGCTATGCTATGTGACTTTTTTTTTTTTTTTAAATAAAGATGTTTCAGTGCCTGCAGTACTTCATGCTCAGAATTGAGAAAATGGCAATGTGCTCCCAGCAAGCATCAGAATATGTAATCTCCAGGGCTAGGAGGTGCAGTGTTTATATCTGTATTTATTTCTGAGGTGGTTTTAATGTCTTGGGTTTCTTTTACAAAATAGGAATGCTTGTGCTAGATTTTTTTTTTTATGAGGAGAATACAGACAAGACAAAAAAATAACTTCCATTTTCATTAGGTATATCTCGTGTCTGTCCTGACATTTTCTGATTAATACCCCCTAGAATTTCAACAGCAGCAAAAAATACTGACTGCACTTGAGGTTTCTTAGCAGCTTGATAAACAGAGAAAGAAGAATATTCCAAAAGTTTGACTGGCATAATTTGGACCTGCTTCCAGATGATTAATGTAACCAAAAATATACTTGAGAAATAAACAAGTGGGCAATTATTTATATTCAGATATTCTCCCTTCATCATATGCTATTTGTATATCCTCTCTCCTAGTTTTAAAAAATACTGTTCAATGTAGCTAAGTTTGTGTGTTCTCCCCATCAAACATGAAACTTTTGAGAATGAAAGCCACTGTATTTTTAAAGCTTCATCTGCTCTGTGTGTAAGTGGTATGGACCAGTTACAACTGGTGTCATTTGTTTTAAACACCCTGTTGAATGGAACCATTTTATGGAGAGCTGGTTGACAAGTGGCTTCCCCTGATGGCAGTGGCCTGGGGGGCAGCTACACCTACAACTTCTGCAGCAGTCCTGAGTCGCTATTTGGCCTGAATCCTCAAAATAAGTATGAGCAATTCTTGCAAAAAATTACTGGATAGACAAGTCTTTTCCATTTAAAAAAAAGTGTTCCAGATTTGATCCACACAATTATGTATCTGTTCCAGTGTTTCTGTCTCCAGCAGTGAAGAGTATTAGATCCTGAGGAAAGTGCTAAAACTCCCACAGTGGACAATTATGGAATAAGCTGCTCTAAGGGAAAGTTCCTTCCTAACCCCAGGATGCCTTGAAGTATTTCTATTCTGTTTAATGTAATTGTAGATCTTCATATTAGTCCTATAAATGCCAAATCCCTTTATTAATCCTTCTGCGAGATTAGTTCTTTTAAAAGTCAATTCTACACAGTGGCTGTTCAAAAGAAGTAGAAATTCATCTTAAAAAAAAATATATTCTATCTGTTTTTAAAGCAGGACACGATGTAACTGATAATTTGCAAACCTATTTCTCTTCATGACTAGCCTGATATATTCCAGTTGAAAGACAAGAACAATTATTCACCGTGGTTGTAGGCAACTGAATAAATGATGCTGCCACTAGAATATTCTTGAGATATCTTTCTAACATTTTTAATTTTTATTTACCTGTTGCAGTTATTCCTATAATTCTTCATATAACATTCATTCCATAATCCTTTGAAATATACCTCAGATGGTCTTCAAAGCATCCTACACCTTTTTTCTTTTTTCCCTGCAGGTTCATGAGCTAGGTTTTAAACACATAATTCACTACCTGTATTTGTAAGAAATAGGATCGTTAATTCAGACATTAAAGATAAATATTAGGTAAATTATAGGGCAAATGTGCTCCCAACTAAATAATTTTCTGATAAGCATTGACATTTCTGGAAGACATTTAGTTCTTGATGTACAATACCTCAGGAATGATTAATCAAAAGGGTATCATAAGTTCAAATAGATAGAAATTATCTGTTTTACAATGCTGACATTATTTAATTTACTAGGATTTTAGTTTAGTAGTCATCTTGGATTATACAATGTAGGGGACACAGTGGGAATATGAATTTTTGTCTGACTTCCCACTGAACTGTCAAGAACTGGGCCCACAGTTTCCAAGGCTAAACCATATGCAGAGTTTCAACATGAATGCATGCCTGAAAGACTGTTTAACTTATATAATGGTGTCAAACACAAGCCATCTTTTAGAATAAAATTACATTGGCTTCACTTTTCCAGGGCTGGGGTAAGGGATGGTGTTTAACCTTTTAATGATCTTACTAGTAAGACCTATGTTGTACCATAAGGTGGTGAAAAATACTGTAATTCATTTTTATCCAAGATTATTTTAAGGTTACACTGAATGGTTTAGATGCTGTAGATTTCATTTTTCTTTCTAACACAAATTTTACTCTGATAGGATAGGGCTGATAACTGCTTTTTCATGAATATGTAACAGCATAAGGAAAGAACTGGACAGTACGTGTTCTATATTAAGGAATCTATTTTCTCTTCATTATAAAACACAAATATGATCCTAACAGAACTATCCATACTGTAAGTATGTTTAAATCAGCTGTTACACACTGGTCTTATGCAAAAAATGCAGTTCTTTTATATTCAGCTTCTGAACATGCTGTCTATTATGCAGGCTGTGTGCTGACAGATTCATTGCTAGTAGGATTGAGTCTGTGGGGATGATTTCTCAGCACTTGTGAAGGTTGTATAAAGTTTGTGGCCTTTCAACTCTGAAATGAGTTTGCTTTTCAAAGTCGAACTCATCTCTAAAATGCCTTTTCCAGAGAAATAATCAGCTTAGCAAAAATCTTCTATGGTAACATAGTACCAAATTAATTGTGAATCTTTTAAAAAAAAAAAAATCAAAACAAAACAAATGGAAACATTTTAGATTTGCCTTCTGGCAAAATATTGTGAAAATCTGGATGCAGTTTTTACTAGAGAATTTGTGTTTGGAAATGTTGGCAGATAAAGAACATTGTTTGGGCACTTTGGTATTTTGTCTCAATCTGACTTGCTCAATCATTCAAAGCAGATAGAAAGCCCGCTATTTGGGCCTTTGGTTATCGGGTCCCCTAAGTGTATTGGGGTAATACTGCTCTCCCACAGCTTCCATGGCAACTGAGGAATATTTAGTGGTTCAGTTCAGTGGCACACATCAGTGATTGTAGGAAAAAGACAATAGCTGTCTGACAGTGATCTCTCAGTTCTCAGTTACCCTAGAGAGCAAGGTAATGGAAGAAGAAAAATAAATATTCCATCTCTGCCACAGGTGAAGAGCAGTTCTGGGTTTGCCAGCATCATCTTGTGCACGGAAGTATAGGTGACTTCTTAGGCCTTTTGCTTTCCCAGCATGCTGTCAAGCCATTACTGAAAGACATGTAGACACATACCAATGTATTATGTATTGTCGTCTATCTGGACTTCTGTAAGGCCTTTGACACAGTCCCCCACAACATCCTTATTTCTAAGTTGGAGAATTATGGGTTCAATGGGTGGACTGTTCAGTGGATAAAGAACTGGCTGGATGGTCCCATCCAGAGAGTGATTGTCAATGGCTCAATGTCCAGATGGAGGAAGGTGACAAGTAGTGTTCCCCAGGGGTCTGTGCTGGGACCAGTGTTGTTTAATATCTTCATAAATGATATTGACAGTGACATTGAGGGCACCCT
>JAVSBS010000486.1:14055-50064 GCA_033124195.1 Coracias cyanogaster | reverse complement strand
TGAGGAGGGGAAGGAAAGGGGGGGGTGATAGAGTGGCTTGGTGGGCACCTGGCGCTCAGCCAAGGTTAACCCACCACACCTTCAAAACCAAAACGTGTTCATGTCCAAAAAAATTGTGTTATGCACTTCTGAACCTTGAGCTAAGTCTTCTACGAGCTCCACAGATGACCATATATTCTACTGTGGAAATGATGGATTTTCCACATCTTGGAGTGCTTAACAAAATAAAACCCGCTCCTGCACTGCAACGCCATGCGGCATTTCTGCACGTCTTCAGATGTACACCCCTGTGTCATTATACCACAGAACGGATGTTTATTGCTATTTCTGTTCTCTATCGGGTTTTTTTAATAGCAAAGTGTCTTGATTCCATTCACAATAATACTTGGTCTGAGTCATTGTCTTCCATTTCCGAAAAAGGCTGTGAAGCCAAATGGGGAAGAAAAGGAAAAAGCTCTGTGCGGCCTATTACAATAATTGTAATAGTTGTCCTGTAATACCTATTTGTTCTGTGTTATTTCTCTTCTAGATCATTTTCATTTCAAAATACAATGGATCCGTCATACTTGGAATGTACATATGTAATTTCTATGTTTTGCATAAAAAGTACGCAACAAATATTAACCCGTAGCAAAGGCGGCTCTGAGATCTTCGGGAAACTAAATGGACTAGAAAGTCACAGCAACAAGCTGCCTCTTTTGTACCTTCACAGTCTCCATCTTCTGCCAAGCAGCAGGTGAGCCCATCGTCTCTGGCTGAACACTTCGAGTTGCATCTTCAGTTCACGGGGCTCATTTTGTCTGTTTGCTTCTTCATTTCATTTGGAACGGATTGCCACTAAATAATCATGAATTCCCCTGCACAACTACCAGCTCCACTGACTGAGACGTGAGCTCTTGCCTGCCGAGCAGCTCTTGCACAAACAGGCACAGTGCGTCCCATGGACGACGTGCTGCAAAGCTCCACGTGGCTTTAATTTAAGAAAGACCTGGAAGGGACACCAAGACTAATGTCTCCTTCAACTGCACAATACAAGGAGGACCAGCAGTGCCTAGAAGTTTCATGTAGAATATCTGAAGGACCTAAGTAATGTAGGGTCTCCCCTGCGTCACTACTGCCTCTGATAGACTGTACTTCCTAATATCTAACTTGATGGTCCCTTGCTACTGCTTCAGGCTGTGTCTCTTTATCCTGCTTGATGTGGGTATTTCCCCCTCTCTGCAGCAAACTGCTATCTCAAAGCTGTCACCAGGTCTACCTTCTTTCTCCTCTCCAAGCTAAACATCCAGTCTTCACTGATTATCTTGTGTCCCAGGCTCCTGATCATTCTTGCTGCTCCTACTCACACTATTCCCAGTTGCTTATTCCCATTGGGGCACTCAGTGTCCATCTGAGAGCTGCTCTTGGGCTGGGCCTGCCACGTGTTGACCAAGTCAGAAGAACAATTCCAGAAAAAAAAAAAAAGACCAAACAACGAGTTTCACTAGGAGTACACCAGATGGCCATGTGCAGCCCAACTGCTCATATTCAACGGTGGTCTTAGTGCACCTCTGCAGGCAGGCGATGCCCCGCAGTCCCATGTATCACTGCCATTCTGATACACGTCTGACTAATTCCTGGGCTTAACACCTTTACTAACTCCACATGTCGATGTATTCAAAGGAAAGAGCTGGATGATCTAATGTTGTCAACTGGCACCCGATGTTGACCTCTCTGAAGCACCTACTCTGACAACCTCTTTTCTGACAACCTTAGCTCAGACAGCAGCATCAAGTGTGATCTTCACAAGCCCCCTAATTACTGTCAGCTTCAGGTCCACAACTCCTGCAATGGGCATAAATCACCAATCACTCAAACCTTTCCAAAAAAAGCTATTTCTGTTTTGATGACAAACTCTTGTTGACTAACAAGCACAGCAGGAAGATCTCAGCTGCTCCTGGTATGGCTACAATACAAATAATTCATGGAAGTTGTTCAGATACTCAACTGGTATGAATCACTGCCACTCCAGGGAAGTCAAGAGGCCAGTACCCCTGTTCAAATTAAAAATGCATAGACCCCCAGAGTCCCCTGCTGGCTTTTATCTGCTAGTGATCTAGAACAGTATTTTCTGACTAATCCATCAAAGTCATTCTTTTTTTCAGCCTCATCAAATTCCTCACACCCATTGTGCCCACTGGGACTTTGTAACTCACCCGAAGTCTTCACTCCTTATATACATGATTCGTCTGTAACTTCCTTCCTTTGTCTGGTTCCCCAACAATTCAAGGCAGTACCAAGATAAACACAACTTAACCTGTCTGGTAAGTACTGTCCTGCCATAGGTTTTTTTATTTTAAAGCATTGGTCTAGCTGGACCAATTCATATGGAAATGAGTATCATTATCAGCGTAAACAATCTGTTATTTTCCATACAAGTCACAGCCCTAAATCACCAGTGGTCCACTACATTACCATCTGAATAGGAGGAGGTACCTAATGGGCCATATGTTAAAAAGCAGGTTACTTACATCTTCATTTGCAAATGAAAAGCAAGAATGACAGCTGGACAGTAAAGATACAATCATTGGCCATACTGCCATTCCCAGGATGCCCACACAGAAAACCCAAGTATCAGCTAACCAGAGAAGTATCTCAGCTCTGAACGCTGTCCACTTCATAACAAGGCTCCAAAAATTACTTATGATACAGTAAGGGTGTCATCCAGCCCACCTCTAGCTCAATATAGGAGGTTTCACAATGATGTTTCATGTATCATAAAAAAGTATTTGGGAAACTACACTGCAAAAGCTACACATTTGCCTTCCCCAGTTGTGATATACAGCAATGGACCAAAGTTTCCCAACTAAGCTGTAGAGAGGACGCACATACACATCAACTACGCAACAGATACATCAAACCCTTCCCCATCTCCAATTTTCAGTCCCAATCCCTACTCATGAGCTACACGATGCCTTCAGAAGACCATCTGGGCTCAGCTGATGGGCTCAAAGCAGCACTGGTGGCAGCAACTACCTACATTGACTTTGTACGAGGAAAAACACCATGGAGCCCATGCTCAGGCAGGAATTAATTACCAAGTTCAGGTGAACAGAAAAGTCTCCAGCTCCATGATGGCAAATCTGAATTAAAGAGTTATCCCTCCCAACTCCAAGCTGCTTGCTCACAACAACTGTAGCCAAAAGAAGGGGAAAAAAAAAAAAAGGATTATTTTAAAGCCTGATTAGTTCATCTACCAAGTTACCAGAGCAGTCCCATAAAGAGCTACATAGACACAATGATATATCCTTGCAAAGATGATGCTTTGGTGTTCAAGAACATGACTTTCTCAGCATCCTGGTTTTCCCCTGTCCTCCTACATATACTCTTGATTTGGTGATTCAAACAAACAAAATGAACCAACAACAAAAAAACAAAAACAGAAGTTGAGAGGAGGTCAAGTCACTCTTAAAAGCATAGGCATTAGAGCTTCCAGAAAGCAAACTAATTATAGTGAAAATGATGAGCTGAACACAACCAGTGTGACACCAGAAATAACCATTCAAGATGTGCTAATAAGCTCCAATATATAATGTCTCACTCAAACTAATACTGGGAAGCTTTAAAAAATCAGATTTATTTCTGCGAAAATCATCCTGTCAATAAAGGCATATATAATGTGAAGCTCTGGCAGCCATGGCATGGCTCTGCTCCCCCAGATCCCCACTGCCCCCCCAAGAAAGGGCATCTCTCCCCTCCGAGGGGATGCACACATGGCACAATGCTGTGGAGGATGCTCCAGAGACCCACTAGTCCTTCCCCAGAGGGAAACTTGAAACCTAGGAGAAGACTGGAACTAACTACATAATCAATGACATTTTTTCCTACAAGAAGGTTCTCCTCATTCTTTACTGACTTCAAAAATTATCTAACACATCCTCTTTCAGTAAGGAAGAATGAGGCAGTCAAATCACAACATCCTGGCATTTATAGCTGCTAATGGATATAAACAGCACTTTCAAATCTGACAAAATAATTTACAGTATCTCCCAAAGTTTCCTTTCAGTACATACAGTTGCTGAGTTAAATGGTTTTACAATTGCAAATCATTTTTGGGAACAGTCTAAAGAATGAGGGCATTCATCAATGGGTTTATTAATACGGGGAGAAAGAATAATGGATGCAATATCTGCTATGGGGACATCACATAATGATATATGCTTTAACTAATTTGCAAAGTAAAAAAAAAAAAAAAGAGTATATTGTATATATTGTATCCCAGGGAGGCTCTTATCATTTGCCTACTGCTCTCTCTTTAGGCACTTTTAGCACCTGATTAATTAATAATTGTTGCTTGGGTTATGGTAACTCCTGTCCCCTGGCTGTGAATCATAATCTGGCACTAAAAATTTAATAGGTGCATTGCAACGCTATTCTGAGATGTACCCTGTTGAGTGTTAAATAACATTTTTTGTAAATATTAGAGTCCTTTTATTTTATTTTTTTTTCAGAACCTGACAGCAGCATCATGCTTCAATAACTCTACCTGTCACCAAAAGCAGTAATTAGCACTCATGTTGCTTCATTGAGAGAATCTGATAGAATCTAATTAGGGATTTTTTTTCTTCCCCCTGTTGTTCCTCTAAAGCCATCGCGGTACTTGGCTGAGCTGCATTTTCACACCGCGCAGCCGAGCGCATTAAACTCAAGTGGTTGGCTGGGGGGTGGTTTTTCGGTGCCGTTTGTACAGGCTGAGCCCTGGGAGGCTGATGGCAGCGGCACCGCAGATCGGGGCTGGCAAGAAAGTGTCAAAGCTTTGCCCCAAAAGAATATGAAAAACTAGTTACCAGGACAAACAACAACAGAGAGCAAGCTGCTGTATCGCCGCTGCAAGTAAATAACAGAAGCAGCAGTGAAAGTGAAGTATCTGTCCTCCCAACACCAAGTCCCCAGCAGTCGCAACCATCCAAATAACGGGATGAACAACAGGTTATTTTGGTACAACACATGCCCTGGCCAAATTCTGCAAGTGAGAAAGACACAGCGAGAGTCAGACTAACACAAGCCAAGAGCAGGACTGCCAGCATACATCAACAGCATGAGCAAGGACGTACACTACAGCCTTTTTCTGGGGATAACCACCCAAGGCTACCTGCCCAGCAGTTACCTGCAGCCCACCAGGACAGCATCTCTGGGCCTTGGCCGGTCCATCCCATCACCAGGGCTGGGCTAGAGGACTAAGTGGAGCTGGTTCATGAGCACACTTCATTGCTGTGGAGGACAGTGGTGACAAACTAGGTAACTCCTGACCTTGCAGCACCCTTCCCACCAAGCCCAGCTGCTTTCTGGTGGCTACACAAGGATGTCAGACAGCGTCCACTGGCTAACCTCAAAATAGCACAACAGCTCAAGGCAAGCTGGAAATCTTGGCTAGCAAACAGGGAGAGCTGAGGGCCACGGCAGACTCAGAAAAGGCATTTAAAACTGCATGTTTGTCCCTGTCCTCTGGGAAAAGCACCCATGATACCCTCCAGCAACCACCACCAGCTCCTGGGCAAGGTCGTGGTCCCTGCTCTGCAGTTCAGCAGTGGTGGCAGAAGTAGCAGCCGTTCGCAGCACTGAGTAAATGCCAGGAAGCTCCAGGAAAAGGGGCAAGCACTTAGGAGGACCTTCCCAGAAGGGGGTTTCTAAAGGCCAGCTCAGCCTGGCTGAGCTCTCCAGAGCCAGCCCACTGACTGTGTCCTGCAACTTGAAAAATAAATTGCTTTCTGAATGTGCACCTTATTTTTCTAGTACCTGCAAATTAATTTCTGCATTAAACAACAGCAACAAGAGGTTTAAGCAGCATGTCCCATGAAGGATGAGTTTCAGTTCTGAGTTAATGAAGGAGAGGAGCAAGGAGCTGCCCTTCCCCAGTACTGCCCAAAGGGTCTGCAGCCACCCCCACCACTGCCGAGCTTAGGGCAGCTGGGAGAGCACCAAAAATCTGTCTCTGTCTGCCTCTTACATTGAGGTTTGTTCTTTTTAATTCCTTCATTTTTGGATAAGAAAACTTCAAAGCCCTACAGATTACAGATAACAGATACTGCTGAGCTCCACGTAACAAGGTTCTTGAAGGGAAAAAAAATACACAACACAAAAAAACCCACACAAACAAAAAACTCCACCTCTAAAATAACCCTCACAACAAATTCTGTAATAACCTCAACCCACACCCTTCATTGCCTGGCACAGATTTGGCAGAGCTTTTCTGGGCAGAGCTGAGCACTCCAGAAGCGCAGGCTTTTGGGATCACAATGAATTCTGGAGATGCTGACAAGCTGTGCCTGGAGATCTGAAAAACAGCACTATCGCTTTTGCTATCACTTTCACAGAAAGAAAATAGGAAAGAGTAATAAAGCTTTTAGTAGAACTAATTAAGATTAAATTACACACAATCTACAACCTGTTCCTTCTACATCCCTAAAAGTAACACCAATAAAGACAGACATTCTGAACTATTAAATAGAAAAAAAAAAAGTTTTGGCTTTCCCTTGCTTTTATATGTCAGCCAAAAAGGAAAATGCTGCTGTTATGCCCGCATCTTGACCAGCAGTAACTCTGGACAAAACCACTAAGCATGAAAAAATCATTCGACGCATTTTGATTTTTATACTACATGTGAATAATCCACAAATTAAAAGGAGACCAACTAGGGTTACTACTGCGATGATTAAAAGCTTTGGAAGAAATGCAACCGCTTGTGCTTCAGGGCATATACAGATCTCCAGTTAAGAGCAGCTGGGAAAAGCTGAACCAAAACTGCAGCAAGCGTAACCAAAAGTGCCCTCAGGAGGAAGGCTTCCCCAAAGAGCCACCACTGCCCCTTGCCAGACACGGACCACAACTTCTGAGCTACCTGGGCACACCTGAAAACCCCTTATTTATTATTTGTTGTTTAATATACTACATTTCCATAACCTCCAAGCAGCACTCCGGCTCTCAGGGTGGTGGAAGCTTCAGTGCTAGCAAGTCTAGGAGGTACCACAGAGGTTTCTAGATAGGCTTTTTCACAGGATCCAACCCACTTGCACATGCCTGTAGCCACCGATTTTGTATTTACGCACTCATAGACAACCACTACTTGTACACACACACACGTGACCATGGGATCATTTTGGTATGGTGGCACCAGATCCACCCATGGGATCAAGCCCAGCCCAGGCCGTACCCCACCCCAGCTCTGGTGTAGACCAGCCTGTCACACAACCCGGAGCAGTTCCCACAAGGCACCAGCGATGCCGTGTCTACAGGTAACAAGGTAAGTGTGAATTTGGGGTAACTTCCACTTAAAGGAAGAACAGAGTAGGAGGATGGAATCAACTACTCAACAAAAATGCCTCTTGCTGCACTTGTGAGACACGCAAATTGGTGAAAAAGTGAACTCTCATCATCCCCAGGAACATTTTTCTGACTTGCAGCCAAAAAAGCACACTGTGATGCATGAACATCTCCTAGTACACATATTTCAAGTAACAGTATGAAGTCAGAAAAACACCCATAATTTTGGAAGTGCTTTTCAAATCAGCGACAGAGCAAGTAACAAGTACGTGAAGCGAGACAGAGCTAAAATGAACTTATGACAAATGTTAAATATCGATGTAACAATCAAGCACCAAAGCGAAAGCAGGAGAAAAAAGGGCCCATGATTAAGAGTGCTACATTTCCTACTCAGACAATCCCATTACTGCTGCAAGCACTGACATGTCCCTTGTAGAGAATTACCCGAAATATTGACTTGCTCAGGATAGGCACAACCTCCTTTCTGCAGCAGCATGGAAATTCAGGTTATACTTCCAAGAGGATTTTAGCTCAACTCCCCAATCTTTCCTGGGTGCAGTTGGGCACCTCTCCTGCTCCTACTGCAGATTTTTATAGACAAGGTCTCAAAGCACATTTCATGCAGAAGTCTGCATAATTTTACACGTAATTTTACAGACTGGGAAACTGAGGCACTTCTGCTTGCGGCAGTAAAACCCCAGATACCAAGCCATGGACTTTTCTCCTTCAGATGTTTCCCCTTCATGGAAAACACGCCTATCGCCTTCTGTCATCACTAAGGGATGTTACATCTCTCCTCCTCCCGTCTCAGTTCTGCAGCTCATACACACTGCGTGCTGCATCCTGGGATAAATCAAAGACCCCAAATCACAATTTCAGAGAATGGGGGATTCTTCACCACAGCCTTTAAAGCAGCCGCTGGCTGACCTCTTCAGCAGCACAAGGGTATTTTTCTTTTCTGGGGTATTTGCTGCACTGTGTATTATCTTCCCATTTATTTTAGGTCTTGCTAAGCCCAGTGGAGGTGGTTTGCAGTTTATATTGCCTACACTGATCCTCCTTCCTGCTTTTTTTTGGGAGCATATGGCCATTGAGGTTATAGCCTCTCTTTCACTTCTGTGTCTAGCCTTATTACTTTAATTTCTTTTTAATACCAAAATCTATATGACATTTCTCTCTGCAGGCATCTCTTCTGTCCAAACTCTGATTTTATCTCCACCTTTTTTCCCTTAACGACTCTGGATGTCCACAACGTACCAGTGCAAAGCCTGTACCACCACCAGAGGGTTGAGATGCAATGAGCAGAAATTAGCACTCAGGCTCAGATTTTCTTTATTCAATAGCTACTTATTAGCAATAACATTAGCCCTATTCACTAACTGCTAATAATTAACTATTAATAAACCTTAGTAGTAACAACAGCCTTGTCTTCTTTTACCTCTACTCCATAGCTTGTCACAAAAAAAAAAAAAATCCCACTCCATTTTCCATTTTCCTTTCCTGTTCAAGGCAATTTTCCTCTTGGCTTCTCCACAAATAGCTCATGACAGGTTTTACCTGGATTTCTCACAGACCAGTCTTCCCCTTGGAGAATACCAGCGTCCTTGCGGAGAGGAGAAGGACCATAGGTCAATCTGTTCAAAACACTTTGACCAGGAAAGTTTCCTAACCAATCCTCTTTTCAAATGGAAATACTAGGTTCCTTGGGAACTTGATCAGTTTTGCTTTAAATGCTTTTAAGTGCTCTGATGGTTTTGCAAACGTGTTTGTGCCATTTTCACAGTTAGCCCCAAACCACTGTGATCTGAGCAGACCTTTGTGGCATAGTGCCAGCCACGTACCTTGGACCTTGAGACAGTGACGGCTGGTTATTGTGTGTAACATTAACATGAAAGCCAGAGGAGCACTCTTTGGAGGTGGTTGTGTTCATGTGGCTCACCACCCAACAGGATACATCACTCGTATTTCAATTTCTACAATAACAACAATTCGTTCACCCTGTGCTCATGCATTAATTCCTTTTCTCTTGCATCATCTGCATTTGATAAATGCATTTCTTGTTCAATTACAATTACCTTACTGAAAATCCGGTGTGATTTTGATATGCCTGCCGAGAAGCTGGTTCACACCAAGTCTCACTCATCTTAATGCGTCTGCCAACCCTCTCAAAGGCATATATTGAATATAAAGACCAAAAACTAGTCCCTACAGGTGAGCAGGACACAAAAAGCGGTCTCAGGACACCACCTGTAAGGCTGAGCACAGGTACCCAAGTGGAGAACATCTCCTTTTCTTTTCCCTTTCCCGTATGAGATAGAAAGTTGAAGACAAAAAATTTAACCCCTGTTAAAGTGAGGAATGATGCAGCTTCAAACCAGGAAAAAAACCCAACACGTTTCTGTCTACAAAATGTCAAAGGTGGTAAGATGCTGCCCTTTTCATTTCCTTTCTTGTCTCTTAATGAAGGAGAATTTATCTCTGAGAGCTACTTTTTAACAGAAGTACTAGAGTTAAACAAACAGTGAAGGCTTGATCTTCAGGTAATGTTCATCAGAGCAGCTCCATCAAAGTAAAAATCTATTTATACCAGTTGTGGTCCTTGTAGTGTAATTTCAAAGCATTCTTCTCATCTGCTACTGCCTTTACATGAGGCGAAAGGCAGAAAATTCACCGAAGGAAAAAGGAAAAAAGACAGTAATAGAGATGTCTTACTGACGCTTGCAGAATCGATACAACAATGACAGAGACTAAACGGCTATGAATCATCTTATTAAGTCCAGCTGATCTGCAGGACTACCCCAAAACAGCAACTAACAACAACAACAAAACAACCCAAAATGACTCCTCCAAGCCCCACGGCTACTAAACCTATGCAGAGGACGCAGTGCCATGCTGAGTGCCACAGCCCTGGGATGCCAAGGGATGCGCCAGCCTCTGCAAATCCCAGTCCAGCACAGCCTGCCATGCCCTTGTCCCCGCCCTGCATCCCTGGGACGGAGCCGGGTTTCCGGGGCCAGCCAAGCTGTGGATGCCCAAGAGGGAGAGTGGGACAAGAGCGACATTGTTCCCTGTGCATCACCCGGGTCACCAGAGTTCACATCGCTTTTTTTCCCCAAAAAAACTTGTTTATAGGAGGCGGTTACCATCATTCATTTTGACATTAGAAAAAAAAAAAAGAACAGTAGTAATACAACGTGGGGAGCGAGGGAGTGTGCCCAACAATGACATGGGCACAACGGTATGCAGGGAATGAGGGGGAGGGAAGTGGCCCAGCTCTCCAGGGCCCATAAATCACACCGGGTGGATGATGACCTTTCCTGTGCTGCCCACTGCTAAAGGTTTCTGACATGCAAAGTCCTCCTCTCTGCTTTGCAGGGACAACAGGGGCTCAGGAGTTATTAAAACAGAGCGCGATCGTGAGTCAGAATGAATAAAGCTGTTTGGAAAAGCAGGAGATAAAAGGTATGAGAACTTCACATAGGCAAGGAAGCAGGTCAAAAATCTCCTGAAGGGATGGGTGTTTTGGGGCACATCTATTTTTGTCTTGGTGGGTGACACTGCTGCAAAGAAGGGCCGTTAAGATTAGTTGTGACGCTCACACCAAGACCTGGAGAGGGCAACAGCTCTTGGCCAGCTAGATATTGATTTACAAAAAAGAAAGCAATGGGAATTTCATTGTCACTCTGTAGGACAGTATTTCTGATCAGAAAGAGCTGAGGTGGTGGCTTTCTTCTTCTCGTCTTTTGCCACTATCCTTTCCCATCATTTTATTCTCCATTTTGAATAATACAAAAACTCTCAAAGCACTGGACCATAAAGTCAACTATGCTCTTTCTCTGCATAAATAAACAAGCATCTTTGGTGGCAAACTGAAGTAACTCCAACAGAAGAAACTGAAATTTGTTCTGCACGGTCTAAGTTATATATAGTTTATACACATACGTAAATACAGTTACAGTCACAGTGTGTATATACATATGGTTATAGTCTATAAGGTCACATTTTCATTTCATTTCAGGGCAAAGCATGAGTTTCCTGGTTTCTTAATTTTATTTTTGCAGAAGTGAAGTTTTCCACAGAGACTTACATCTGGCTTCTTGTAGGAACAAGCTAAGCTTCTCAAGAGGAAGGGCTGTTGGGGCTGGGTCCCTGCGTAACAAACAGATGGGCAAAATTTCCTGCTTGGACCCTTTTTTTAAATGTGACAGGATCATCAGGACATTTTATAGTAATTGTCACACCATGAACTCTTTGCCTGCCAGAGATCAGGAACTGTAAATAAGCTCCCAAGGCAACAGATATCCTAGTGCGGGCTTTAATCTATCAAATATGGTAATTGTTAGCACAATCTAACAACTCGCTGGCTTGCAAATTAATCACTCAGTCTTAGCAGCAAGGTGCATCTTTTTATAACTAACGCTTGGCATATGAAGTGTGGTTAATAAGATGCCTCTAATTTAAGAGTCTCACAACATCCCCCTTAAGGAGATAATTGCTCACATCGAAGGCCTTGATCCCAAAAAGGCTGCAGAGAGCAACGCTCACCAACTGCTCCTGACTGCTGGCAGGGAGGTCAGAGCAGACCACCTCTGGCTGGAGTGTGGAGAAGGACATCACAAGCTATGACAAAAAAACAGTATGGGTTTGGAAGTCATCCATATGTATAACCTTTCTAGTCTTGTAGGTTGTATAAGTTCTGACCCAGAAATATGCACCTGATTATTCAAGGATTTTTAACAATTTTGACCTAATACATTTGAACAACAGATTTTGAATAGTATTGGTTCAAAACCAGGTTTTGAACAATGTTTATAGTTCCTCCCATCATCTGGCTGTCCAGACCTAACCAATATCAAAGTCTTCTCTCACGGTCCTCTTCTTCCCCTAGCCAGTGTTCAGTTCTGCCCAACTGCCTCCAAGTCACTTCTTCAGCTGGTGCCTGTCCATCTGCTCCTCAAGGAGGTGGCCACAGCTTCAGCCTCAGGGGCTTCTCCTTAGAGCTTTACCTACCTTATCTATCAGATTGGCTATCCCCTTCCTGGTCCCTCCTCGTGACCTCTTTCAGACATGAACTTGTTTAAAAGACAGTGAGTTTCAGATAGGGAGCTCCTCTTCTTGGTTGAAGGCTGAAGAACTCGCCTATGCTCTAGGGCACTGCAAGGTAATACATGGATTTATGCCTTTCCTACACACTGTCTTCATAGTCTGCAGTCATTTAATTTCTCTTTTGAGAACTGCACTATAGACCAAATTATACTGTAGCAACCAGTAAAAACGCCCCACACAGCAATTACTTCTCTCCATTTTATTTTGTTTTCCCTGGAAGTCGTCAAAATACCTACTTTGAGTATTGATGGCAGATCATTGCCAATCTGGTGAAACTGAGCTACTTCTAAATTGGGCACTGTGACAGGAAAGTAGCCCAGCATTAAAGCTTATCTAAGGAAATGAGTCACTTCAATTAGAGAAGAAGCTATAGAATTTAATAGAAGAAAATGCTATCAACTAATTAACACTTATGTTTGCTATTATCAGAGGTTTAATAGAATTGTAACCTAGATATCACTATATAAACATAAAGTTAAATAACTGCTGTACAGAATCAAACCCCACTACGCTTCCTCCTTTCAGCACAGGACTGCTTCCAAAAAGACGAGCGTACTGATGAATCAATTAAGTTCAAGGGATCAGCACATTATCAGAAGGCTGGCACTGTATCAAGTGAGTTGGCGTTTGCATTTTTAATTTAGTTCTCCATTTCTTAGTTAAACTTTATTGGCTACCTTATTTATATAAGCCTTTTATCTTCTTGAAAAGCAGGAGCTGGCTCTTCAGTAAGATTTATTGCTGGAATGACATGGCCCTTACTTTTTCTTCACATCCTTCTTCCTGACACCAGCATGGTCCAAACCTCTCTCCGTGCTGCAGCTGCTGAGAAGCAGCACAAAAAAGGCATAGAGCTGCTAGGATCTGCTCTGCCCCATAAGTTAAAAAGGAGGAAGACGACCTGGTTTATCCCATGTGACCAATTTGCTTTGCTCATTTCAACCTCGACATCACAAAGAGAGGAGTGCAGCAGCTTCTCCTCTACAGCTCCAAGCCTCACGGTAAATAAGCTTTAGAAGTTCAGAAATTGCAACGTCTGAGTAAAATCAGCCAGACAAAATCTGCTTCAAGTTCTCACTCCTGCAGATACACGAATTCACGTGGGTCTCCTCTGCATATCCTTCTGCAAATATTTAAGCGAATGAGCTTCACTCTCCCCAGTTTAAAACCTTCGCATCTGTGTCTCTTTACCAGGAGTTAAGTTTTATAGGCTCTGGGAGCAAGGGAAAAGAAAAGCACAAGCACAGTTTACAAGCTGAACGATGCTGGTCAGACCACAGGCACTTGGCTTTACGTCCTCAACGGTGGAAACAAGCTCCGTAAAGGCCACTCACTAATGACACCTCAAACTGGAGGCAACAGCAATGTGCCCCATAAGAGGCAATTGCCAAACTGGTGACAAAGGGGGTGAGACAATGCACAACTCTTCCCCCAGGACAAGCACAGCTCTGTGCCACTAACCAGTATTGATAGGACCAGGCAGCGTGCAATGTAAATGACACGCACCGCCAAGACGTGTTACCTGACCACCTTGTTCCAGAAGCGGTGCTCCAGGTAAATCTGAAAAACGAAAGAGTTTCAGATTCTGCAAAGACAGGATCCCACCAAGTCAGTGACCTTTCCAGAAGAAGCACAGAGAAAAAAGCACAACCCTCTCCTGCGGCCCAATCTAATAAAGCTTTTACATACACTTAAGGTTGTCCCTCCATATTAAAACGCTTATAATGAACTTTAAGCGCCATCTTATGTACCATGGAAGCTTCACATGGTGCCTCTGGAGAACCTGGTCCTTTGACTGCTCACTGAACTGGTTTGGTTTGGCATTAAACAGTACTATGTTTATCCCCACACTGGTCCGTACACTGAATGAGACCGTTACCATCAAAAATGGCCTAAACACAGCAAACAGAATGCACACAGATCCAATAAAAATTTTTCCCAATGTGAATTTCCTAAGTCCCATCCCAATCCTTTCAGCCAGCTTCTAGCAGGACCATAACGGAGTGCTCCTCACAGGCTATTCCTAACCTTGTAGATCCCATTCCCACGGACAATGATGCCAAGTCGATCCACCAGAGAGAGAAGGGCTAGGGAGCAATCAACGGAAGACACCCCAGTGTGGCTTTCCCACAGGTATGTGCTCATCTCACACTCCAAAATCAGGTTTTTCCCTCTCCACGGGAGGTTGTGGCACGCTGCTTCTATATGAAGAAGCAATACATAGTCATTAATTGCTCTCATTTATTACTGTTGCGTTGTCCCGTTAAACATCATTTAGACCTAAGTTAGGAGCTGGATTGCTAAATATGCTTCAGCCATAATATTCTTTAAAGACTGAAAGGCAGGCAGACAGCATCCATTTTGCCTTCATCTGTCTTCTCTTGTTGCCAAAGCCCTTTCAGACACTCACCCATTTATCACTTAGATAGCAATCGTTAGCTCTTCTCATCCCAACTCCTACAGACTGATGAGGGTTGTTACTTCTATTTACTTTTTTTGCCTAACTACGTGTGGAGTTAGTGCTATAATAACTTCTGTCCTTCTATAAAAGTTCTCGTTTAAAATGGGGATGCTGAAAATCACATACAACCCTACACAGTCTGTATAGAGACATGCCCCTGGATACCGAAAAAACAAAAGGTAAGCAGTCAAATATTGCAAGTCCACACTGTTGATAAAATCTAGATTTTACTCTCATAGCATTTCAATAATCTTATTAAACACACAACTCGAAACAAGTCATTCCGAGTTAGAATTGTAGTTGTTTGCTAAAATTTATGAAGCAATTAAATTTAAGCTCCAAAGAATATATGGAACGTGTCATCTGGACCACAAATTACACTGGCTATCCTCACTCGCCACAGGTGCTGATGTAGCTGTACGCACCTTTTTACCCCAGATCTCACGAGGCCAGCACCAGGTTCAGGCAGACCACAAAGGACGTGCCCACAAGAACCACTAGCAGCATTCCCACAGCAGCATCTGCTGGAGACACGCTTATTAAAAGACGACTTCGTTCCCCAAAATGAAACTGCCTCAATTTACGTTGAAGGAGGATGCACTGTCATCACCTCACCTTTTCTGCTTGGGGAGGCACAAGCATAAAGCCACATGATCTCCTCCATGCCTCTCAGCAGTGTCGTGGATGCAATCCTGATTATTGATTCCCATACTGCTAAACAAACCTGCCAGAGGTACTGGGGTTCTTTTGCGGAATATTACCATATGCAAAAAACTGAGAAAGAAGAAAGGATCCTTTACCAAAGTCTGGAAGCACCAATTTTCCCCCACACACTTCCCTTTTGAGAAGGTACCTTCCCAGTATCAGCTTACTTTCCAACATCACTTGCTTTCCAATTCTGCAAAAGATTCAGATGTCCATTTCAGAGTATTAAGATGTTTTATTTCTGTTTCCTTTAAGAAGAAAGCTATAAAGAAGTTGACTGAGAAGGGGGAAATTAACAGCTTCTTTCCAGTTATTAAGCTAAGGCAGTCTCAAAACTCTACTGTTAGGGAAAAAAAAGACAAAAACCAAAAACCTAACCCAATAAGAGTAGTTTTCTTCTAGGAAACTTTCACTTAAACCAAGTAAGATGTTCTTAGCAGTAAAATTATTCATGTGAAGAAGTTTGACCAGCTCTAGAAATAACTGAGATTTCATCACCGGCCACTAACGGGAATGAAGAAGGCATTTGTTTATTCAAGGTCATGAAAAACATGAGCTGAATGTTCATCACCTTTAGCATCCAATCCACCAACTCTCATCCTGGTTCCCCACATTCACTCAATAGCAAATGGTCCTTCTTGGGTTCGCCAGGGAACCTCGTGCTTCATTTCTCACAGCTCTTCATCTACAACATCAGTTCTCCTATCCCACCTCATGAGGCTCAACCCCGCAGTGCAGAGACTCAAACAGTAATTGGGGCATTTATCGGGAACGGTGGGTACCTGCAGAGTGCCCTTTTCTAGGCGTAGGACAACTGAAATCAGATCAGAAAAAAAATTATTAAAGTCCCTCTACCAAAAAGCATCTCATCTGTCAAAAAAGAAAAAAAAAAAAGAAGCTCTATAGGCTGAAAACTGCTGACATACATTTGTTCAACCAATGTCCAATTATTACTACATGAAACTCTACATGGAAAAAAAGGAGTCTAATAAGAAAGCTAATGAAAATGAAGTATTGTACAAGAAAGTCACCTAGGCATAAAGTCAACTAGATATCACACTGGTTTCAAACCCAGGGGCAGCAAGAGGGGAAAAGCTGGCATCCGCGCAGGAGCAAGTTCTCCGGCAGGGAGGAAACAGAGCGAGCCAAGATTGTCCAGAAGTCCAGTCTCATCACGCTACCTTCCTTTCTCTCCCTAAGCAGACATTTCAATACCACACAGGGCACTCAATACCGTATTCAACAACCAGTTCTCTATGCAACATTTGGAGCCGAAGCTTTTGCAAATAAACCTTTGCGAGAGGAAACAGAGGTTTGTGATGGGTGGGGGGGGTCTGAAGGGAGCACAAGCTGCAGCCCCCTCCCCTGCAGCCCCGAATGACTGAGGATTGGAGATGCGTGACAAGAGACGGGGTTCAGCCTCTCTGCAGACTGATTTCCTGCATAAATGAAATGGGCAGCAAATGGTGACACTGCTTACAATTAATGCCTTTTTTCATATTTTAATTTTTTTTCCCCCCTCGATTATAAGCTTAACAAAAGCATCTGCTGCCTCTCCACGCAGACAGATTTGCCACTACTCTCTCCACCGACTTCAGCCATAAAGCCACGCTAATTACTCTAAAAGGCTAATGGGAGGAAAAAAGAAAGAGATACACACAAACGCACACATATTCCTGGGGAGCCGCCATGGGTAAAAGAGGGCGACAGCCCCCCGGCTTGGCCAGCCCTATTGACTGAACAAAGGAGCTTCTGGCCTGGCAGCCGAGAGCAAAAACGGTGGATGCACAGAGCAGAACGAGACGGGGCGGGGGGAAGAAGAAAGAAAAGGAAGTAACACCACTCATTCTTGTGTTGTGAGGTCCTAACCATGCAAAGCTTTCAGGCTGCAAAGAAAAGTGCTATTGAGAGAAGGTGGAGGGGACCGAAATGCTGGGAAGCCAGTGAGCCAACACGCTGCAGCACCCGCGGCGCAGGGCTGGGCACCCTTGAGCAGCATCAGCACCGCCTGCAAGCACAGAAATCACTTAGGAAGCCAAGATGACATGGTAGGCACCTATTTTCAAATGAACTAACTGCTGCCTTGACAGATGTGCTCTGTTAGGCTGCTAACAGCCTGCAGGTGCACACCCCCTTGGAGCATCCCACATGGTGCAAACACACTGGATCATGGCTTCACCTTTCCTGGGTGACCATGTAATGTCCAGGCTAGTCACCTAATTTCTATTTACTTTTCTTTAAAAAGAGGAGGAGAGAAACTGAATTATGAGCAAACACACTTCAGTAGGAGAGGCAGAAATGCCAGGAAAGCCCCAAACCGTCAAATCCCAGCTGCAGCCAGCTCCCGCTGAGCACCCCACGGGCCTGCAACAAGAGGATTTACCTCCTCTCTGCCTCACAGATAGAAACCTGTCTCCTTCCGAGGCCTGTCAAAGTGCACACTCCAAACATTGCAATTTATCCCAGGCACTGATAGTAATTACAGGGTATTGTGCTTGCATGGAAAAAATTACCAGTAAGTTTAAAACTCTGTCTTCCCAATCCTTTTCCAAAGCAAAACCCTCTGAAGTCATGTTTACAGCCCCACCGATACAGATAGAAAACGTTTCATGTGCTGGAGTGCTTTGCTCACTGAAGTCTTCCCCTGCAGCAGCAAGCACTGGGATGGGATCTGGATGTACGAGGTGCTCCCACCCAGTTAATAAAAAAATGCCATTTTGGGGGTTTTCCACATTTTTTTCTATTGGATACAACACTTGGAAGCATGAGCTACAAATAGCATCATGCATTTTTTTGCCTGGGTCCAGCTCCCAGTGAATCAAGGGCACTTGATTCAAGTAAGAACCACAAGGCTTATACTTTAAATCACATTTTGTAACAAATACTACTTGAGCTAGGATGATTTTCACCCACAAATTTCAAAACACTTTGCAAACACAAGGAAACCTCATTTTTATCGCTTTCCTGTTGGATAGAAAACAGGAGGGAAAGCACAAAGGAGATATTACCTTTTGGAGAAGGGAAACCTCTCGCCAGCAGCCAAGAAATGGGACAAAAGTGTAAGCTGGGTCCCCTCCATCTTGCCACACTTGCACTTGAGCTTCACCACCTCTCTAAGCCCTTGAGAAGCCACATGCCTTCCGATCACTTTGGAAATGTATTTGGGAAGCCCTCCATGAAACGTGCAGTACTCATCTCCCCGTGCCTGAAATCTTGTTATCTTGACAAGTGACAACTTTTTCAGCACACAGAAAAAAAACCCTATTTTCTGTCTCTCCGTGTTAATTATACTATAAAAATACATAAACTAATAATGGAAGGAAAAAAGGGGAGGCAGGGGGAGAGAAAACCCTGTTACAAGAGGCACACATTGACAATCCACAGACACAAACTAATTATTTTGTGTCTTTCCCAGCAAGTTTCATTCAATTAGCTGCACCGCTGAGTTCAAAAGGTGATTAATTGAGGCCTATTCTGGCTTACAGAATCACAGTCCCTCAATGATGTATGCAAAGACATGGGGAAATCTTAGATTTAAGCTCAGCTGCCTTGGCTAAATATTGAAAGAAGGAAAGAGGAGGGGCAGGGAAAGGCAGAAGGCACTCAGCATTCAGGTCTTGTCCACGGTGGAACAATTAATTTCCCACTCTGCAATGAGATGACCAACACAGTGCTGTAGCACACACATAAATACTTGTCTGCCAGCACTCCAAACCTACAGCAGGAGAGCACCGAAAGAGCTCCTTGATGATGTACCATCAATAGTGCCTAGGAGTCCCAGGACGGTCACCACTGCATCCTTTTAGCCACATTTTAAAATTACTTATTTTTTTCAGACTAATGGCTTTTTTCCCCCCACCCTTAATGCTTTTTTTCATTATTTTGTTATATTATTAAGCAACTTCTTAATTTTCTTCCTCTGTTCAGCCATCATGATCAGAGGGAACATACAGATCTGAGTGCTTTTCAACAAGTAGATCTCACTTAGGATGCTCAGGGCACTCCATCCTGGGCTGAGGAGCAGAAGGACAATAAAGAGAAACCTGAAACAAACTTAAGAGTGATATCCCAGTCTTTCTGCTGACCCCTTGCAGGGCGCTTGGTCTGCCTGCCCACTCAGCTCTAGAACCAGCCAAATGACTTGTACCAGCATCTGCTTCCAGCATCACCCGGGGTCTCTGACTCTTTGCTTGCATTAGGACAGATTTTCAAGGACTGAGGAACCAGACAGGTTCAAGGGCTCCTTTGTTTTGAAATCCCATCCCTGATTTTGTAGATTTCCAAGGAACCACCTTGTCCAGGAGTGGCAAGATGGATTCATCTGCTAGCAATGGCAGCCAAAGCTGCAAAAGAATGAAAATAACAAGAAAAAAATAATAATAATAATGCTGACAAGAATACTGAAAGACAAGAACAAAATAAGTTTTCAGGTCTCCCAGGCTTCATGGACCACCTCCCTCCAGGTAAAGGTTGGTGCCTGTAGCCACAGGTTTCCCTCTGTATCTACCCAGCACCTTCCAGACTTTCTTTGACCAACAAAACCCAGACATGCAGGCACATCCAGACCTGCTGCAGAACACCTCTTAGGCACAAGAACTTTGGCTGCCAACAACACTGGTCCCAGATTCAGAATGTATAACTACTACTATAAACGACAGGAATATCACTCTAATAAAACATAAAAATCCAAATAGCTCCTAACAAACGTAATAGTCGCAGTCAATGGCAGGTGCATTTTTCATTTATTCTTTTCTCTTAAAGCACATGTCGTGTTAAAAGCAACAGATAATTAAACAGATGACAGTAATACGACACTCGGTCAAAAGCTGCCGCTTACTGCATCAGCAACTGAAGTGAGCTTTTCATTACTCTGGTTTTACAGGTATCGCTGTTTTTACCCTCAGTTTCTGTAGCTTAACAACTGTTTGTTTCTACTTTTTTTGCTTAAGTATAAGAAATTCTGCATCCCATAATCAGAAATAAAAATAGCTTGGAAAATATACCGGCAAGAACGATGCTTATACATGCTCTGACTACTACTACCTGATCCCACTTCTCTCCCTCCGGAAGGTTTATGCTCAAGTAAAATGGAAGAAGCATATCTAATTTTTATCAGAAACGGTATTCATTACCTCATGATTAAAAAAAATAAATCACAAAGATAACAGACATATTTGGATTCTCCTCAAGGCAAATCTAGCCACGTGTAATTCACATTGCTTCCAAAATGGTCCTTCTGATTATGTCCACCCTTACCCTTCTTTACAGCATAGTTTACTTTGACCAGCGAATTAGCACCGCACGTTTGGGATGGGCTCTGTGCTCGCGAGCTTTCCTGATGGAACTGGCCCACAAGCTTTCTTCCATGCTTGACCCTTATAAACCAGAGGAAAATAATAAAACAAAACTGGGAAGCAGGTAGAAAGAGGTCTTTAAAAAAACCCAAGAACAGCAATCTATGGAATGGCTCTTTGTAGCAAAAGATGGAAAACTCAGGAAAAGGGGAAGAAGCAGAACAGATGCAGGGAAGGGCAAAGTCCACTGAGTGAAGTCAGTACTGCCTGAACACATTTCCATGATCATCTCACAGGTATAAATATGCAATTTTAGTCATTTAAAAAGACAGGTTAATATTTCTAAATCATTAGTTGTCAAAAACAAAGAAATCGCTCCTCTGGCAAATGGAAGCTGGCGTGAATTATATTCATTTATGTCCTGAGAGTATGCAACAGGGTACTATTATGATGCAAATCCCTGAGCAGCCCCTCTACATGCACTTACAGTAACCTTTAAACACCTCAGAGAAGTTAAATGGAAATGGAAGCAGACTGGGTGACAGCTTTTACTGAAGCACAGCAGAGGGACAAATCAATGGGACACACATCATATGGGGAAGGCCAGAGGATGAGGAGAAGAAACCTGGATCTTAAACACCCCATTGGATCTGCTGAGATACAGCATCTCAATGAAGGGGATGGCCACCACAACAGCTGTGTGGAAACAATTTTAATTTTTTGCAACCATTATCTGCAGAGAGTAGCAGGAGAAACCACCTCCTGAAGGATTAGGACACCGTGAAAGAAGTCCAGCCACAATGAGCCGGTAAATTCAGGGAATGACTTTTCACCTCAACCAGATGACTTTCACCCTGGGGACACAAGAGATGGCTGCAGGCACAGACACATACTGGGTATAAAATAGAAGACAAATTTCTTCTGCACCTTCAAGGCTAGACTGCGTTGTGCCAGACACATCCTCTTTGTCCACATGGAAATTTTGGGACGGTGCAACATGCGTCTTTGCCAGGAGCCTCCCAGTGACCCCAAGAGCTGCAAGGGGGTGGCAGGACACAGCACCCACATCACTGCTGGGGTGCACATCGGGCACCAGCTATGCCTGCCTATTAAGACCTCTCCTTAATCTCTTGAGCAGCACCTTCTGGAACATACCTATCTATGTTTATATTTTATTTATATTACAAACAGAAGAAATAAACAAAATAGCAAGGAAAAATGTTTATACAAGTGTAGGAAAAAGTAGCTAGATAAAACGGGCAGAAGTCCTGCCAGTGCCCAGCCAGGAGCTCAGGGATGAGGAGCAAGTCACTTCAGCTGCCAGTACGTGCAGCACGCCACACTGCACCTAGAAGGAACATTCACTGCCAAGGAACTGTACAGAAATATCAGTGCAGTTAAGTATGCAAATATTTTGCTGTTGACAAAGGAAGTAATGGTATTTTTCGATCATTTTTTCCTTGTGGTAAGAAAAGGCTTTGTGCCTCTTTTCAAAGGCATCAAATAGCAACACAAGCCTCACCATCATCCCTACATTTGACACTTTAAATCCATAAGCATACACAAAATGCACATCTATAACACTCCCAACGTACTTTCCCCCTTTTCGGCAGCAAAGTGCCACTTTTAAATATTTCCACTTTACTTGCTTTGAATTGCCGGAGATCAAATGAGTCAATTAAGTGCTGTGTCTTTTTTGTTCAGAGGCGAGATGAAGGTAATTTGCTGCTCAGTGCATCTGTTTCCTCATCAGCACAGTAAGGACCAGGCTAATTAGGGGAGGAAAACAATATGGTCATATGGATAGGCCAGATTGCCCGTCACTCAGCTATCCAGCAGGCAGGTTGTGCTAGGAGGACAGCAAACAGATGAGGAGTCTTCATCTCCTTCCTTGCCATGCCTTGGAAAAAAAAAAAAGACCTTCAAGCACTCATGGTTACCTGAATATTTTTAGCATTAATCCCAAAAGGTTCTTCCCCAAATTGCGCCACTGCTGACATGCCCATGATGAACACTCCTGCTCCTGGCTCTGGCGAGGAGCCACGTGCCAAGGTTTCTATGTGAGTGGCTCGACCGCTTGGTCACCCGGCTGGGCACGAGGTGACCCCGACTCACATTGCGGGAAGCGCGGGCAAGCTCCAGCACGGGCACGTGGAATTTAGTACCAATTAAACACACAATGCTAAGGAACTCATTCCAATCCCCTTTTTTGTTGACTTTCATCCACACTGCAAGGCATCGCTCTGCTTTCCAGCGGACTTGGTGCAACTCCCCACTCCAAGACCTCCCCACGCAGCAAACGGGAAGGCACCCATCTGGAGGATGACTGGTTTTGTAATGCATCAAAATCTTCACAATCTCTGCCTCCCCAACACCTCCCACACCATGGGTTTTTTTTAAAATACATGTTTTGAAAACAATTGAAACTTGTAAGAAGCAGTGCATGATCAAGCTCCATCTAAAAAGCTGTTGTTGCTACTCCCTTCACCAACTTGGAAACTGGTGAAAGGATTGGAAACACTGGAAATCCCTAATTATTTTCCATCATTTTTAGTTTCCACAGCTTCAGTTACGCATACAATTTCAAACACCTGTGACCTTGCAGTATTGCAGACTCATGGACCCCCAACTCAACTGTCACATAGGCAAGTGCCCTGATCCACCTTTAAATCACTGATCCTAAATCTGATGTCAAAAATTATTTCCCTGGTAAACTGCAAACATGCAAGTGCATGAGAAAAACAATGTTAAGGAGACAAGCTAGAGATAAGTAATTCCCAGTCACTCACACGCAATCCCACCGTGGCATTTCTATTTATTAGGGGAAGATATGGAATATCAGAGGAAGTTCATTTATTCACTGGCCTGTAAAATCAAGCAGCAGTAGGCATTACATTTACGACATCTAAGCTTTATTTGCTACTACAAAATGAAATGGTAGAAGATACAGAAAACAAGTTAACTCATCTTGAGCACATCATGAAGGCAATCAACCTAAGCAAGGGCTTTCACTTCTCCCTGTCAGCCACCACAAGACACAGACTGAGTGCTTGATACTGCACATACAGCTTCTTCCTTTAATTTTTTTATGTTCCTTTATTAAAGTATTCCAAACAGATCACTGGTTTTACATTTATCAGAAACAGACCAAGAAAAGTCTGCTCCTCAAGCAGGGAATAGTTTTGCAGGGCTTGTTAAAAAACAAACCACATAAAACCCCCCCAAAAAACCAAACCAAAACTAGAAAAAAAAACAAACAAAAAAAACCCAAACAAAACAATCCACAAAACTCAGAACAGCCTTTCAATGGAGACCACCCTTCCTTGCACACCAAGGAAGACAGGTTCACCCACAAGCCATTTAAAAATCTACCAGGGAGCATCTTAATGCCTCGGCACAAACTGAGACAACTCTCTTCCCAGATTCTGGTACACATCCCACACCGGCCTTGCCCCAACAGCTTTGCTTAAACGGAAGCAGCTCTTCGCTCCCATTCTGAAGGCTGCAAAGTTGGGGATGAGTCACCGATTAATCTAGACCCATAAATAAACACGCATCCAAAAGCCTGGATCAGACTGCAGAGCTCCCACTGAGCTTCAAGTCTTTACCCTCGCGCCCTCACCAGATCTCACAAAAATTGCATTTCTTCCTGACGAACTCCTCACATCATTATTTACTGAAAGCTGACAACAGACCCAAGCCCTCAAACGGGTTAATGTTATCTCATGATTCACTCCAAGGGACAGGGGCCAGTAGTTGAGAACAGCTATGATTATACACAGTAGCATAGGTGAAAATAAATAAGGATTAAGTCAGTATGCCATGTATTCAGTAGGAGTACATCACCTGCTTTAACCACAGCCTTATAGCACCACTATCCTGCAGAATTAAGGGCAAAATGACAATTCCTATCTTCCCCCTTCTGAAAGCTGTTTAAATTGTTCCCTCTAACAGTGTGTAAATATTAAAACTCGTCCAAATGGCATCATCAAGCGGAGCAAACTACACAGAAAACATCAGCGGCTGGAATGGCAAACCAGGCTGAGTGCTTCAAGGAGCAAATCCAGGCAACAATCCCCGTCCTCCCCAAGAACAGACGCTGGACGGTGTAGCCACGAGTCAGACGAAAAGGGAGCACAGGTCAACATGAAGGTCTGGCTCAGGAGCAATGGGACCCATGGTCTGCTCAGGTGCCAAAGCTTTGCCACCAGTGTTTTGTGAAAAAAAAAAAACAAAAAACACACAAACAAAAAACCAAAACAAAAAAAAACCCACACAAAAAACCAACAAAAAAAAACAAAACCAAAAAACACAGTACGAGCTGCAGAAAAATCTATGTTCTGTGTCGTATGCAAGCTATACTGATAACTATACACTGGCAAGTTTATGGCCACTGTAAAACGTTAAGGCTTTAACAGCAATGGGCTAAGCTGCAACAGGTCTCAGAGGACTCTGGAAAACCCCTCTAGAAATGTCTTAAACTATTAAAGCAAAGGCTAAGTGGTGCCCACTCTCAGAGCCAGATCACTGGACAAGGAGGACCATGGTTTGACCCAGCCAAGTTCTATGTTCTCATATGGACCGCAGCACCTTGCTTTATGCTGATCCCACCCCATCACTCCACTCTTCCTTATTCAGTCCAAAAAAAAAATCCCCCACCCACTGCAAAGGGGCAGACACCATGTTTTTTGCCCCTCTACTCTGCCCTGGTGAGACCCCACCTGGAGTAGAGTGTCCAGCTCTGGAGCCCCCAACACAAGAAGGTCATGGACCTGCTGGAGTGTGTCCAGAGGAGAACCATGAAAATGATTAGAGGGCTGGAGCATATCTACTGTGAAGACAGGCTGAGAGAGTGGGGGTTGTTCAGCCTGGAGAAGAGAAGGCTCAGGGCGGACTTTATAATGACCTTCCAATTCCTGAAAGGGGCCTATAGGAAAGCAAGGGAGGATCTGTTCACAAGGGTTTGTAGCAATAGGATGAGGGGTAATGGTTTTAAGCCAGAAAAAGGTAGATTTAGGTTGGATATTAGGAAGAAGATCTTTAATATAAGGGTGGTTGAGCACTGGAACAGGTTGCCCAGAGAGGTGGTGGAGGCCCCATCCCTGGAGATGTTAAAGGTCAGGTTTGATGGGGCTCTGAGCAACCTGACCCAGTTGGAGACGTCCCTGCTTATTGCAGCGGGATTGGACCAGATGCCCTTTAGAGCTCCCTTCCAACCCAACACATTCTATGATTCTGTTTCCCAGTAAGAAGTGTTGAAGGGAGGTTAAAGAGGGGGCTGGCGCTTTGGCTTTGCCATAGTAATTATAACAGACTGCAAGCACCTAGACTGAGCGGAGGCAGCCACAAAGCCACTACGCTGCAACTTTTCTGCCAAAAGGCTGGAGAATTAGAAAGAAAGTCACCTCTGCAGTAAGTACAAAGGAATATCCAGCTCCAACCGGGCAAACCATCGCATCTGAAAAAACAGAGAGGGATGTGCCACTTCATTTGAGCAAATGAAACCAAGGGGTCTAAAAGACTGAGCACTAACCTCGGAAATTTCAGCAACGATGCACATTAATCCAAAAAAACAAACCGCAAATAGCAACTGACAAAAGAGAGCGCTTGAGTTTTAAGAGACGCCTTAAGTCCGGCCAACACCGAAAGCATTTAAATTCTGGCAGCTTCAGAAGTAAGTGCCAGCATGAATTTAGATACTTGGATACATTCAAAGTCTTCCAGTTGCAGCTTCGCTAGAAAATAATGAAACTGTACACAATCAAATCATTATAAATCAAGTTTTTTCAGCTCCATGGAAGACAACACTGATGGATTCATGTTCTGCGCTGCTGTAATAGAGCTAGTAATAATTTTGATGTATTGATTTTCTTTTTTCCTTTAAAAAAAAAAAGAAAAGATAATCTGGATTTCTGTAAGGAATGCCTGCTCAGGAATTTCAGCCAAGCTGAACACTGTATGTTGCTGACATTGTCACTATGCTTTAAGTCAATTAGGGAGACTGAAGCCAGATGGCTGAAAACGACCAAAATTACACAGTACATTCTGTTTATTAGTTGGGATTATTATTCAGGCCATAATTGCTTTTAACAGATTATTTATCATTATTAAGATTACAATGATGTGCAAGAAAATTACAAAGTTATGCAAAAGTATGATTTTTCAATTGCATCTGTCTCTACTCTGTTCAAAACTTTTCTTAAATGTCTGAACTAATAAATTTAAAAAGGAAGAAAAGAAACTGATTTCTCTAGCCAGATGCACTGATTTTGGGACATGACCGGATGACATGCCAGCAACAGGGAGCTTCCCAAGGCAGCTTCTGCACTGCCCTGCACCTGAGCTGCTAGGAGCCTCTTGCAAGGACGGGAAGATGCTCAGCTCCTCCAAGACTGCCTGAACCCCATCATAAACTTAACCAAATCCCCTCTGGAAAGGACACCTTGCAGTGCTTCCTCTAAAAGAATCATTCCTCCTGAGGTCCAGCCAAATAAGAAAACATAGAAAAGGCAGGTTTCACAAGGACTAATAAGAGAAAAATCAATTTGGAGAGGCATCCTGGACCTAATTTTAAAGCAGTGGCAAGTACACTGCTCCAGCAAAGGCCAGGGCTTGTAATCAGTTGTTTCCACCATGGATATGACTTGGGTCCTTTTGCTACAGAAACAGATGATGTGAAACTACTTGTGGGTAATTCCAAATTAGCATGTGGCCAACCTGTGGATTTTTCAATAGCACCGCTCTTCTCCCTCCTACTCCTACAAATAACTTAGCATCTCATCCTGAGCCATGATATTCTCAATGCTTTTGGTTGCTGCTGGGTTGGGTTTTAAAGATTTCTCTTAAAAGGTTGAAAGAATAAAAAAAAAAAAAGGCATTAGTCACATGCCTAAAGTGTCCTCTTAAAGCAGACAAAGTACCAGGCACCATTAAGGAGAAGGTCACCAGACGAGAAAAGCATCATCCTTGGTTGCTGTGATCCTTGCCATTAAGCTTTGGACAGAACAGCGAGGAACGGAGGGAAGAAGCAGACTGGCTAATTGACAGGTATGTCAGGTACATATCATTAAAACCATTTAACATTTTCTCTAAATCCATATACTTCCCATGTTACTTCATCCCCATCCCCCCCACCCCAGGCCTACCTCCTCAGTGTCCTCAACTTCTAATAGCAGGAATGACCTTGGCACATGGCTTTTTCTTAGAATTAATAGTTGGCTGGTGTTAATGACCCTTGGCTACACCTTGGGCCATCAACTCCTCCCAAACAGTCATTAATCCCAAGGAAATACCCTGTACCTCAATCGTTATTACTTAATTAGCTCCACACACAATCTGTGGAGCTGTAACACCACACCAAAGGGTTGACTTGTAAGTTATGAGCGAGAAAACTTCCAAGTCAAAAGATTCAAGATACTGCACCAAAAGCTAATTAAAGGCATTTTAACACACTAATAAATAAAGGGTAATTATTTGGAGGCTGAATCAGCTACTGGAGCAAGCGAAGCAACTGCTTTTTGACTCAGTGGAGAGTTAGAGGGGCTCCTTTATCTCGCAACGCACCCCACAGCAGCAGCTAAAGCTCAAACCCAAGCTTGCTTTTTAATACACCATAAACTGCATGGAGGAATGGTTGTTGCTCGGCTCGGGGAGATGTTGAGCAGGATGCTTGCAGAACAGCGGTGCATAACAACCAACGGGATCTGGGATATTTGCGACAAAATCCTGTCATTAAAGGCTCCCCTAAACACGGCTCAGTACTCCCACAGAAGAAGCTGGGCTGCTGCAGCTCCTCTTTCCATTTTGTTGCTCCTCTCACGTACTTCTGCCACCTTGAGGGCAGGTGTTTTTCCCAGATTACACATCCTCTGCAGAGCCAAATATGATTAATTACGTTCTTTCATTATCAGAGGCACCCAAAGTGAAGGCAGACCTCATATTTCATGATGCTGCATTAATATCTCCATCCCAAAGGAGACCCAGCCTCATCACTGGCTAATTCAAGCCCAAAGCCTCTTCTACATCCTTCCCTGCTCCCCGAGGACAACAGGGGAACGGGTTTTGGTAGCAGCAAAGCCAAGGGAAGATGAACAGTCTCATCAAAATAAAATACAATAAAAGACTGATCTGTAGAGGAAGACAGGCTCGAGGAAACAGTTCAGACAAAGAGGATGCCTGATGATTTAAACGTGGGGCTCAAAAGGAAAATGAGACATCTATAATTATGAAAGAAGTACCTTTTCATTGCCTGGACCATTTTTAGCTAGAGTAGGAAACAAGACGACAGCCAGAGGCTTCATAAATCAGCCAACACCGCGTGTTGCCGCTCCTTGGCATTATTCAAACATCTGCCCACACCTGCACAGGGAGCCAGGAGGATCCTGCACTTTGCCTGGGGGCTGGCTTTCCTTCCTGGCTCTGAGCTAAAAATAAGCGTACAGCCAGCAGACTGACAACCCGGAGCACCTTTCAGACCTCACCTCTCCTCTCCCATGCCACAACCTGCCCAACAGGCATTTTAAAGCTCTTGGTCAATGCTCACACCAGCAGAAAGAGGGCTGATGCACTGCGCTGCCCCGCCATGCTTCTCCTCCTCTTGCCCATCATACGGCTTTTCCTTTTTTGGTTTGTTTTTAATGGGTTTTCCTAATCAGGATTCACTCGTGCCACTGAGCTCTCCCCTCCATCCCCCCCCAACCCCAGCCGGCTATCTCCCTGCCCTAATAGCTGCATAATTAAAAGGAAAACCACTCCAGGTAATTGGCAGGCTTTGCTAATTGAAAACTGGGGAGGTAATCATTTGGCCCAAGGAAAAGCCCCGCTCTCGTATGCCAAAATAGAGACCACCATCTGCGTGCTAAATCAGCTGAGGTGAAGTATTAACACAGAAATGACTGACACCAATTATTTTAAGGAGTTTGCCTTAACACAGAGGACATTGCACCACCTCACTGAAGCTCTCCCTGCGACAGGAGGCAACTTCTCGTCCAAGAGACTAAGATACAGATGCAGCCAAACTTTCTTGAGCATAAAACCAGTTGCTTACCAGTGATGGACCTTCCCAGTGCCATTCATTTAATGGGACCAGTATCTTCAGCGCTCATTGCCTCGAGCAAACATTCACATGGGTCCTCCTCTCCAGGGAGATGAATAGTCCTGTACGCAAGGGCAGCCCTAGGATCACTTCTTACTCACTGTAGTTAACCAAACTTACGGTGGTAAAGGAGCCCTCACAAGCTCTGGCTGGCTTATATAAAATGGGACAGAAACACCACCCCTGCTCTAACTCAGACCACAAGGCTGGATCAAAAGGGATCACCTGTTTCTCTTTACAAATCCCACTCAAGCCAAATCCTCCTCATCTGGGGTAGAAACCCGGCCACTGGCAGTTAGCAGTCAAACCCCACGTTTTCACACCCTGCCTCTGGAAGATGAGGAGCACCTGAAGTCAGGACTACCTTGGGCACACACATGCCACAGCCCAGCAGAAGACAACAGCAAAAAAACTGCTCACCATAACATACAGGTAACATAGTTGTCCAGCTCCTTACCACCATGAGATTTTTCCTTGCATTGCAATCATGGCGACTGTCTCCCTAACACTCCCACCACAAGCCAAAACCCAGGTGCCTCTGTGCACAGCCACATGAGAAAAAACACTCCTTGCATCCAAAACATCTTATCACAAGAATAAAATAGAGAGAGGAGTGGGAACCAAGTCAGGGGAGAAGCAGCTGGCACAGGGGGATGCCAGGAAACCCAGCGCCCCTGGACCAGCTCCCAAGCATCGCTGCAAAGCCCCGTTTGGAGAAAGTGCACCTGAGGAAGAGTGGAGACCTTCTTCCTCTCCTACCTGCATGCACCAAGTGGAAGGCACACTACAGTAAATGGAAATAAAGATGCTATTCAAGCAAGTTATCTAGTTTCACCAATTAAAATGGCAGCAATGGCTGAAAACCAAAACATCATTAAAGCATGCAGTCTATTTGCCATTTCCAAGTTCTCGGGGTACAGAGAAGACCCTCCTTCCCCAGCACGGCTTCTTTACCTAAGGGAAGGAAAACTACAAATGCATCTATTTTCTTCTTAGATTTCCATCTTCCCAGTGAATGCACAACCTCTGCTGTGTAAGCTGTGCAGATGGCTGCAGGGCCAGGGCTCTACCAATACCATAAAGCATCCAAAATACAGATCCCTTTGCCTGCCATACCGATACACAGCCTCAGTATGTTGCACAGACACACACGCATCCTATGCCACATAGACGCACACATCGCAGGAAAATGCGGACACTTCGTGTTATGCATCTCCTAAGCCCAAGTAAAGCCACGTGCCACTGAAACAGCAGCAAGAAGGGCTCCTCAGTATGCCCCAAGGTCCTTTTTGTCCTTAGCGGCAAACCGCAGGAGGCCCCAATGCTGCCTGGACCTCTGGAAGCCCACACAACCATCAGGGCTAGAAGACCGAAGGCACCAAGCCGGTTCTCTGAACCACATGCAGCCTTCAACCTCACAGCCAAGCGCACTTCTTAGGAACTTGGGGAGTCATATCTTAATTCTTTGTTTTGACACACGATAACGATAGCAATTAGTACTGTGGGCAAACTGCTTCTCGCCATCTCTTTGATGTTCGTTATTTTTGCACTGATTGTTTTGCTGAGAGAGGAATTTGGATTCTCTGTTATCCTTCAGGGACAATGGAGAAGTGCTTAATGTAAAAAAAATTACAAAAAAAAATATCACCCACAAAGCCTAACGTGATAGTGGGAGTTAAACCTGAAAGCCTTTGCATCAAATCTTATAATTGCAAGGGTCACATCACCACCTCAAACGTGCACTTTCCCCCGCACCCCTTTTGCAAGGGATCTATTTTTATTTTCGCTTAAGCATCAGAACCAGTAATGGGGAGAAGTTTGAGGAGTTCCTGAGGCAAGAGCTCATTAGTGACTCACCATGATAATTAACGGTTAAGCTGACCCCGTCAGGAGTCAAAATGCATTTTTCTGATGGAAATGGAGCATGTCTTCAGAAACCTCACCACAGCAGCTCAAAACGTGGGCATGCAGGTGCCACCCTCAAGAAACACAATTCATCATTACGGACTGCACTGATATTAGGACATAAGCAAACAACAGCAAATAAAGAAAATATTTGTGCAATGCTTGGCTACATTTCCCTCAGATGCTGTCAGGTGTCAGCTGTAATAAATGAAGCATTTACTGGGTGCAGGCGACACTTTAAACAAATCAGTGCCAGTCCCTAAAGGAAACAAGCAGCAGCATATTCGGTAGTATTTCATCATTTTGGAGCCGGCAGAACGAAGCTGACAAGTACACGAGATAAATACTTTGTTCTGTCACGCTGTGTCGTGTCAGGGAACACAGAAAGTGTTACATGACCTTTGGAGGCACAGCCCACAGAAGCCTTCCTTCTCCCTTCCATGCTGCTGTCTGCAGGAGGGGAAAACGAGATAAAATAGGAACAACCCTCCAAGGTGCTGCCTCGCAGCAGCTCCAACTCAAGGGATGTCAGGGCCACCTTCCTGGCAGAGGTTGTGCTGCTGAAGCCCAAGGAGGGAAGAGCTGTTGCAAAAGGAGGAAGCACCATGGCACCTGCGGCTCCTCCATAAAAACAACAGGAATACACTTCTCACAGAGGGGAAAGAAATAAGATGGTATAAGTTAATTACTATTGATCACTATTTTCCACCAACAGAACGAGCATTCACTTCTTTTTTTGTCTTTCTAAAAAAGAACACACCCTTTCGCTCTGGGTAGGAGCTGAAAGCATGAGCCTGGCTAAGCAGAAACCATGGCTGTGGCACAGCAGCACAACCCAGGGCTGTGCCTTCCGTGCCTAAATCGCTTTACTGGGCTAGGTTAAAAAAAAAAAAATAATAATCATCATCACACCCTGACAAATCCCCTTCAACATGCTCCACCAGACCACAGCCTGTCCCAACACCACAGCCAATCCAACAGCAACACGCACATCGACATGGATTTTGAAGCAAAGCAGGAGATCCGTGATGATGCTCTGAAAACTGTACGTTGTACCAAACGTCCATTAAGGCTCTTGGTAACTTTTGGATCATTGCAGACATGTTGAAATTCCACTTATTTTTTATTCCTTTTGTTGGTTTTGGTGGTTTGTTGGGTGTTTTGTTTGTTTTGTTTGTTTGTTTTTCTGTTTCCAGCAACACCCTCCAGGCTCTCTGTCCCAAGCAACCAGGGCAAGCAATGCTGGTAAACACAGACAGGACAGTTCCGTCAAATTTTTATATGGCAAACAGCCTCATTCTGAGTGCTTTGGATGGGAGAGTGTGTATTAATAAACACCTCTGAATCCTGAAGCACGGTGCAGTGGGTGTTTTCAAACAGTAAAGGCATCTGATGGTGTCTCACCTTACGACGATGTGCCTCCTACCCTCCCACCTACCACTGCTGTATCTCAGAGGCATCAGGATGACAGCTTTCTTTTTTTTCATTTTATTTATTTTTTAAAGAGTTCCCAGTTTTAAAAAACCTAATTCAATAAAGGTGGTTGCAAAGCCATAGATAGGAGCAAGACAAGTCAGAGCTGGATTGAGCACACAAAACTATTTTTAGGCATTTTTTTTATTAAATCTAAGCATCAAATGTATAATTTTACCTTAAATAAATGACTTTGTGTTCTCAAATAACTGTAATAACTAACCCTAGATACAATATTAATCATAAGTGTGGAAACGTTTGCCATTTTTCCCCTCCCCTTTCCCCCACAAAAGATGACAAGCAACAGACCATCCTCATTAATTACACTGTCACTATGTAACAACCCGCAGTTACACAATCTCCATAATAAATTATATATATTTACATCGACTTCCTAGCTTTCATGCTCATGTATCTAATTACTATGAAAGAGACAAATAGGTAATTAAGCTATTTGCAGCTCTAGAAGCCTGGAATTACCAGTGTAAAAAGATAGGTACTGGAAAGCTGGCCCTCCAGTACACACAGTAAAAAGCAATATTATTAAAGCAGATAAGGTAAAAATGCATCTGTAATTATTAACAATATGCTTAACATTTAAGTGTCACGTTATTATGAATTAATTTAACATTCATTAGAGTTGCTCTGATCATAATGAATCCGTTTGGCAACTGCTTTGCCTTCAGATAAGACTCCAGTAGTTCCATCATAACCCAGTCATTAAGTGTTAATTAAACACTACAATGAAACAGTGGGAAGAGTAGTTAAGATAAAATTGTTTTTATCTGCCAAAAACATTGTATAGAAGAAAAAAAGTGGACATAAAGAACCTCTTTATTTTTAGCTGAATTCCTTTAGAAAGTAAATTCTGGATGCTTGCTGAGCACAAACTCTAAGCGCTCCAAATCTTTGCATTTTGTGTCCAAGCTCAAGAAAAACAGCCCATCTCGACCCCAGTGGCACTGAGGCTACCATAGATCTAACAAGGCAGAAGAGTTCCCAGCCAAGACAGGCTGCCCACCAGACCCTGCTATGAAGCCAAGGACACAGGAATATCCATCTTCCTCTACCCAACCCAAACCCAGTCAAGGAGACAGTACAGCTAGCAGGCAGCACTCCTTCAGTAGCATACATCTGTGTTTAGCCCTCTTTCTCTGTAAATTACCACCATATGATGTTTGAAGCATCATATGATCTAAACCAGTGTGGTACTCTGGGTTGAAGAGGAAAAATACTCAGAGAGAAACAAGATGCAACACAAGTGGTAACAGTTTATTGTAAGCATCTATTAACTAACGCTCAACTATAATAAAATACTTTCAGAAACTCATGCGGCATCCCCAGGAATACTAAATGGCTTCATTATTTTTACTGCTTATACACTGAATGTCAAATGAGTTCATAATAAAGAAACTCCTGCAAGAAAATGTTACCCCACCAAGAGACAGAAGCAGGGCGGTAACTCCTTTTAGTGCAGATCTTCCCAGCCCCTAGATCTGGGGATGCACAAGAAAAAAGGGTTAAGCATCCTGCTTTTCTCATATTGAGACTTAATTCTTAAAATGCCCTTTTCCTCCTTGCATTTCTGTCCCAGGAAAGAAGGAGCCTGGATAGCGCACACAAAATCCTTACAGAGGTTTTGGTGTGGTTTTGCGGAGGTGGCACCACTACGTGACAAGGGTGGGCTTCACAGAGGGATGCAGCCACTGATGGGATGCACATTAACTATTTTTCCTAACAGGCTGACAGGGACCAGAGCCTTTCCCAGCAAGGGAAAGCAAGGTTTTCCTGCTGCAAAGCCTGTGTTTTCCTACCACGAGGAGCCTTGACCAGGGATGCAGCTGATGGAGATAACCGAGTGCAATTTCACCCACACCAGGCAGGCACATGTCCTCTGCTCAGCACGGAGCAGGGCCAATAGCTGTATTTACTTCAGGATGACCCTAGTCAATGATGATGTTCAGCAAGCAAAGCTGGCCTGATCTCATAAAAAAAAAAAAACCAACCACCACCTGTTTTGTGTTTTCTCTCCCCTGTTGCTCTCTTCCAACAGCACCCCCCCACCCTCCTCACCTTGCCAGGGGAAACCACAGTTTTGCAGGCAAGAGCTGTTCTCCCTCGCCTCCAGCACACTCCTGTGCAGTCACAGACAGACGGACGCACACACACGTACACTAAAAATAACGCTGGCAGTGTGCTCTGAAGTAACCTGATGCTAAAACAATATGACAGCTGCCATTCGCCTTTCCCGGGCAAACCCAAGGAGGAGTTCAGCCATCCCAACCTGCTGGATACCGCAGCGAGTGCTGGGCTGTTACTGGGGGATTAGCAGCTCCCAGGAAAGCAGGGACACTGGGTGCCTGTGGCACCCCATGCAGCGGCGCAAGGGGGCCAGCACAGGGCTGGGTCCTGCAGCACCCCAAAGACAACAGAGCTTGTGCAGCCATGGGATCTGGTCCACAGGAGTCAAAGAGGAAATGGAAATGGAAATGGAAAAGCAATGGTGCTGGTGTTCCTTCTCCTTCCCAACCCCTAGAAACTTCCTTGCTGTCCCAGCAGAGAGGAAGAGCTGTAGAGTCCACAAAGGAAGTGCACCTGCTGATATAAAACCAACACATAATAACGATAAAAATCACTTCCCCCCCCCCCCAATGCCTCTTGCAAACTTCAAA
>JAVSBS010000486.1:0-13955 GCA_033124195.1 Coracias cyanogaster | reverse complement strand
ATCAGAAAGCACTAAAGACAGACTTAACAGAAAGATGTACAGACGTACATTTCCAGCAGTCTGCCTCCCAACAGCTCTCAAAGGTTTTTTATGCTTTTCCCCTTTAATTTTTTATGCTTTTCCCCTTTAATTTGGTATCTACCTGGATTTGCAAGAAAGCCTCCAAACTGCCTTAACTTCATAACAAACCGTAACAAAACAAGGAAATACAAACACCAGATTGCCGAGAAGCCGTCTGACTACACTGCGCCTCATTACTGTACAAGCCAACCTCTCTTTCCTTCTTTTTTTTTTTTCCTCCATTAAAATATTTAAGCCTTCCAAACCTCTGTCTTTTGCTAATTAAGAGTTCAGCTAACTACACTTCCAGGCAGCGAAAGAAAGCCACGGACCGTACTTCATGCACTCTGGGCTGAATAGCTTGCAGTAACACAGGCAATACGCCGCCTGCAAGAACAGCCAGCAAAACTTCAATTTCTTGCTAGCAGGCTGTTCCCTGCTAGTACGGGAGCAACTGCAAGCCAAGGTCAATTCTTTTCTTTAATTCCCTTCTTTCTCCCCCCGCTTTTTTTTTTTTTCCCAAGGCATGGGAAGAGAGCTTAGTTATTTCTGCATGGATGCAAGGTGAATGAGGCTGTCGCTTCCCATTGCAGTGCTATTTATTACAGGTCGCTGACATAATACAGCTTTTTTTTTTTTCCTCTCTCCCCTCCAATGCTAAAAAGAAAAGCGGGGGAGAGAGTTCTTCAGCGTTGTCTCACTCGCTTCTTTGAAGGGAATATATGAGCAGGTTTTATTTATTTATATAGTGATCTGACAACGGAGATGCATCAGCTTGTTTGCAGAGGCTTCCTGCTGAAAAGGCAAGTTACCCTGTTATTAGGAGGCTGAAGAATTCACACACACAATAGAAGAGAATAGTACACATCAGGAGGAGAAAGTGTGAGATGAACAAGATGCATTGATGAAGAAAGGGAAATTTGTACTGAAACCAAGGAGGGGGAACAGGGGGTGTTTTGTAGACTTGCTCCTGTTTAAGCCAGATGCACAGCAAGGAAATAAATAGGGTAATAAGAAATAAAGCTCCGCATTTGGCTCATCTAAATCTGTATCATCCCTCCAACTCCCCCTACTGCACCAGGAGACCTGTTCCCAAAAGCCTGGCTGGTGTAAGAGTTGGTTCTGGTCTCTCATCAGCAGTTCCTCCCAATTTAATTCATAGTTTCAGATGAAAAGATTTTATAGATCTCTGTTCTGTCTTGAGATGAGTTTGCCTAGAGCTTCGAGCAATAAATTGATGATAAATCAATTTTCCTGGGCTGTGCTTTGTAGTTTGCTTTTTTTCCCCCATACAGTGCTGAGAGCTGTGTATAAAATACCCCATTCCTTACTTGTTTTTTAAAGGTAGGATAATGCCCCTAAAAATCACGAATATCCACAGCCTATTTTTAGGTCACGAACAGTAAGCCAGAACGGCCTTCATAAAAAGATCTTTTCATTCACCTCTAATATTTTATTTCACGGCCAGATTAAGAGAGAAGCAAGTCTGTACCAAAGGCTGTGGAAGTTGCAGCGGGGACTGGGGCAAGGCAGAACAACCCAAACCTGAATGCAAAAAGGCTTTTGCAAGCTCCCAGCATGCTCAAGCCTGAGAAGCCACAGACCCCACAGCGCTTGTAAGTCTCAGAGCCAGCGCTCATCCACAGGACCAACACCTGACTCTGAAGAGAGCGGTCCCATGTCCTCCTGCACACCGGTTATCACTGGATAACACGCTTTAACCCTTTCACATGCGTTTTCTCGCAGCAGTATCTGTAACAGAGCACAGCAGTTGCTATGGAGCAAGCACAGCTATTAGCTCTTCTGCTGATAATACAATCCGTGTAATTTACGCAGCGGATCTTTTCGATACTTTCCCAAAATGCTTTATGGATTTACACCCTTGCTCAAACGGATGTCCATCACGTGGCCTTAACTGAGACCACAGACCAGAAATCCATGCCTTTGGAGAGCTTTCAAGCCTTTGAAACCACATTTCCCAGTCCTCAGGATGAGAACAGCAGAAAGGTGAGCTGGTGGTCACCAGCAACCACAAAAGACTTCCCAGCAATGTCTAAATGCTCTGAGAGGTCCAGCAACACCTACCCGACAGCTACCACCAGCTCCTGCCTGCAAATCCCCTACCAAGGTCCCATCTCCCCAAATGCAGGAGGCTGGAGGGGGTCTCTACACAGAGGACTAAAGAAAATGCAACCACATGCACCGGAATTTGGAAGGACTGCCTGTGCAAAGCAGTCACACAATTCTCAGTTTAACAAAGTGTGCCAAGACAGAGTTCAACAAGCCCCATGTGCTCCAACACCACTCCCGGCTGCCTCCTCCTAACATCATTTCAGAAGCAACCCTTCACCTGTATTTTTGGCCGCCGCTCAACTATGAACTGCTTTTCTGACATCTCCTTCACCCTCAGTGGATGCATAAGCCTCATCAAAGCTCCTGGGAAGGTGTGAAGAAGAGCTGTGCAAGCTGTAGCTTATAGGCATAAGGCATGAAAGGTGTAAATTTTGTGTGTGGAAAAGTGCAACTCCCTGCTCTTCCTCCCCATAACCTCCCACAAACATCAGCCAAAGTGAATTAAATGCCACCCAGGCATAAACAAAACGAAGATACAATGCTGGTCATTTTGGAGTTTTGGGCTTGGATCTTTCCACCGTTTTTACAGCAGCCGTGCTAATGCAGCGTGGGAGTGCGTTACTCTGAGCTCTCTCTCCCAGCTCAATTGCCAAGGCTACCCAGCACTCTTGCACTCTTATTTGCTCTCTACAGTGTCCCAAGCTGTGAAATTAATATGCGCAGAGGACATAAACCTCTCACTCATGAATAAAACGTGACCTTAATATGCTGCTGCTTAATCCTTCCCAGGCTCAGCACACCATTGCTTTGGGAAGACAACCCAGCGTGAAACCAAGGTGCCACTTTGCCCTCTGGTGAAAGCATCCATCCCATGTGTGAAAATCCCTTGTTGGGATGGAGTACTGCAGCGGCAGGAGCAGAGGCACCATGCGGGGCTGTCAACTAAGCCCTCTCCTGCACGGCAACAGGAGAACACATAGAAGATGGCAGCTGCATCCATGTCTGGACAACACGATGCCAGAAAGCACAAAGCACAGATCTGATGTGCAGGTAACTACTCAAGTAAATTGGTTCTCAGGGAAAGTCAAGGGGGTCTGGGCTCAAAGGGCCAGGTTTTAATGAGGAGATCGGTGAGAAATGGCTTTTGCTTCTCAACCTACCTACGCAGGAGTGATGGGCACTTTGTACAGGAGCACCCATCCTGCCACAGGCAAGCACGGGGGCACAGCTGCTGTTGGAAGGTGCAAGGAAAAACCATCCAAAGTACTTTAAGAGAGATCTATTTCATTTACAACGCGTAACTGTGCTCACCCTTCTGCCTGGCCTGTGGCTTCTCCTGTTCAGAGTTCCAAAACTCTGGGCTCCCAGACAACAAATCCTAAGGACTTCTGCCAAATCCGCCTTCTCTCGCATGACAGACTGCCACACTGAGCCCTAAGATGGGCACATGCGCTAGAAGTTCGCGCTGGATAGCACAGCGCAGTCGGAGGACACCTTGGACGGGACCATGGCTCCCCGTCCTGTGGGAACAGCCTGGATGACAGCATCTCCTTCATCCCAGCCTGCAGAGAGGAGGCATAAGGGCACGCCTTTCTCCAAAGACACAAACAAGCAGTCCCTCCTTGGAAGCAGCACCAAATTTTGACAACAAATCATCACTGCCATTCTCTGGGGGCTAGATTCTATATGCGCAAGCCAGGAACACAATTCTTCTGGTTTTCTTAGAGTCGGCATGAAGTCTCCCTTTCCTGATGCAGCGAGTGGCCGTGGCCACAGTGACCATAACCCTTGCCCACGCTAGCTCCCAGGGACCGTGCCAGCCAAGCGAGAGCTTGCACCAACTGCAAAGTGGTGGCTGCAAGTATTTCCACAGATTCTTCAGCTATGGTTCTTTCAAATAAACACACGGGCAGCACACCAGGCATAACAAAACAACTTTGAAGTGTGTGCATGTATATAAGTGTGTAGGTATCTAAATATGCAAATGAAACTATTGGTTTTGCCATCACAAAAGCATTAACTTCCGTGTTTTCAAAACAGTCAATTCCAGAGCAATGAGGTTGGGAGCATGTTAGTAGGTCTTCAATTTAATACACATGCTCAGGTCTAATGCACACAAACCCTTCACTGCCCTTTCAACAACCATCACAGATCTGGAGCGCAAGTTCACAGAGAAAGCAAAGCCCAGACGCTCTAGACTTACTCAGGAGAGCTGCTTTTGGCTTCGCCTCTGACTTATACAAGGGTGGATATGTCATATCACTCCTCAGCACCGCATCTTCTCCTTCCCATTTGTGGTTTTAACTTCACAAGCCTTTGGCACACGGGCTACCCATCACACTCCTCTCCACTGCCCTGCTGGCTTAGCAATGAACTACTGCGCCTGTATTTTGGCAGCACTTGTTATCAGACACTCATCTTTTATCATACTTACAAGTTTCAGAGGAAAAAAGCCTCTTTCTATTACTCCTATTGCAGCAAAGGGAAAACGCAGAAGGGCTCCTTAAAGGAGGACACCTATGGCAGGGGAAGGTGCAGGCATCCCTAGAAAGCTGTGTTTCCTACCACACGCATTCAAAGCCCAATTTGCAAAAATGGGTTAATTTTGCATGCAAATGGACAGTTACACATCTAACTGACCATTTGTGCAAGCAATTACACGCGCGATTACCTGATTGCATAATGGTGTGGGCCTAATTTTGAAATTGGGTCTTATATTTTTCTGTTGAACACAAGCGTTGTATTTAATAAATAGATATTGACGGGATTGGAAGCAAAGTCTTCCAGACCTACTGACTCAAAAGCAAATATTGACAAACATGCCAAAAATGTGTTTCCCCAAAAACTCACCTAACCCTGGCATAAAGCCATGCCCAAACAGAACCACAGGTTGCTCTGCTGAAACTTCTAGTCCTTTAAGTTACGATTGACAGCAAAACACATTATAAATGTAGGCATGCGTCTGTACAAACACACAGAAAAACTGACAAGTTCCTTTCTGTAATTTTTTCGGAGCAAGACTTGTTCTGGGGCATTCTGGCTGCTTAGACTGTATTCTAGGGAGGGGGAGAAATCAAAGTAAAAATACATTAAAAGAAACCTACTATTAGCAAGCCAGTCAGCAGGTGCTGAGCATGGCTTCATCAGACAAACCCTGAAGATTAGGGAAAATTTAAGTTTTGCATTATGAGGTAGCACAAGTTTTTCGCACATGATCCACGCAGTTAATGTCCCAGGACCCCCAAATTGCTGACCTCTAACGAGAGATTTCCACGCAAACTCAATCAGCCTCCAATATTTCAGCCAATTGTAAAGAGCATTTTTCTTTTATGGAATAATCCTAAAGACTGTCAATTTTCCTGTGAATGCCATCCACAAGTCTCTATTTTACATGTCAACTAAAGGCTCTTTAAGATTAACTGTCAGAGTCCTCGAGTTTTGGCCAAATACCAATTTTCTGTGTGGATGATGCATTAAATTTAAGATGCTTGTTACTACTGCAGGCAAAGCAATATAGCAATTACCAAGCTATTTCTGACTTACAAATCCATAAGTAATCATATTGTTAGAAACCCAAACTTGGCGAGAAAGAAATGAAGTAGAGTGTTAAAAACAAATGCTATCACCGCAGCGGTAACTGCCAGCTCCCTTGGGATCCACGTCACTGGAAAGAGCTGATACTACTGTCCCTGAGCCATACATCCACCTGCAGAGACCTGAGGAAAAGCAGCTCCCATGTCCTCAAGCCTGGGTTTCATCCATCACATCTATACTTAAAGCACAGAAGATTTGAGGCAGTGCTTGCTCCTCTCTCCACCCTTCTCTGGTACTTTGGTACGTGTTGCTTATGTTTACTCCTATCACATCCCCATGTCATAGCCCTGTATTACTTGGCACCCAGATAGACCCTTCTCAGGCTTGTGCGATCACAGAAGTGATGCTGTTCTAGCCCCTTGTGCTGTTGACTCCTACGGAAAGTCTTATTTTACCTGACAAAATAAGCCTCCAAGCCTGTGCCACCAAACAGAGGGCTCATTCCAGCTATTCCTGGAATACAGGAATTCAGGAAACACAGGCATGCTCCAATTCATACAAGTTCTCAGCTAATTTAATCAACACCCAGTTTAAGAAACACACATACAATGAGCTTCGGTCATCTCAGGCAAGAGTTAGCTAGGATCTCCAAAACCCCTGGCACCTCGGCTCACGTCAGCACCATCCAAATCAAAGAGCAACAATCCACGTAGCATGCATCTCTCCTCCTCGCCTGGCATTGTCCCAGTGCTCATCCTCCAAGAGCCCACAGCAGCACTGCCTCCAGAAAGTGCTTAAACTCCATCTATGTCCTGGGGACAAACTGGCATCACGAAGGCTAAGGACAAACAAGAAAAACCTTAAATCGGCCTCAGAAGGCAACACAAAGAAAGATAAGTCTGACAGGGGCTACCCAAGCCAAAGCTCCCTCATTGGAAGAGGGACCCATCAGAGAGCCAAAATGGATGCTCTTACAAGCACTGATGTCATACTGGTAGCTGATATCATTTTATCCCACCACTGCAAAAAAAGATAGCCAGACTAGACCCAAAAACCCAAACAGAAACAAGTATCACAGCAATTCTCACAACCTGGGACAACGTATACACTGCCCAGGGCAGACAGCGTTTGGAGGAGAAGCTTTCTGCTTAAATGGACAGGATCCATCTGGGACAGCCAGGATCGACAGAAATCACAATCTCATAAAGGCCTTTATTTGGAGAAAGCTGCTATTCACCATGTTGCTTCATCATTTCGATGGGCCTTCGGCAGGACTGAGATTATTCAAGCCGACAGCAAAAGTTTGGCAAGACCATTTTACCGTATCAAAGGACACCTACCCGGTAATTGCTCTACTGTAGCAGGAGGCATAGCCCATATATTTTAATGCCTTAACCACACGTCACAGCAGCAATTCAACTGAAGCTATTAAGAGTCTTAATAGACCCATGTTTCCATCTCCAAAGTCACCAGCAGTACTTGCCAGACATCGCAAAACCGTAAGTCAACCAGCCCCTGTATAAAATCTTACAAATGAGTTAAAAACCATGGCTTATAGAAACAATTCTTGGACTTGTTCCCCCCATTGAAGCTACAGGAGTTTTAACTTTTCTCTGCACACAAAAGCAGCAAAAGATGCTCGCTCTTCTTTGTCTGAAGACTGAGATTCTCACGACTCCAAGATCTTGGGATAAAATTAACACAAAGGAATTTGCGGCCAGTAACACTGTGTGAATCTCTCTGTAAATCTTTGGTGGGGGGGAGAAGCAGCATTCTCCTTCTATCCCTAATCTTTCTCTACTACAAGAAACTAAATGCTAATAAAAGGCTAGTTGGGAAATGATTTTATTAAAGGCTCGAGCTGCACACCAAAACCCTTGGGCAACCAGAAACGTTCAGCACAGACGTGATGTTGTTTCCTTTCTGAGAAGTTGGACCGAGCCACAGAAGACGTGCAGCATCGCTACAGCAGTTAGCCCCTGCAGAAAGCCCCCCCAGCCTGCAGTGTGTTACCAACACAGCAGCCGCTCCTCATGTCGTGACATAGAGAGGTTCCCCGGTGACATGTGAAGCAACGCTAGAAGCAAACCTGGCTCGCAACTTCAGCGCGTTACACAGCGCAAGGGTGATGTAAATGCTGCAAAAGTTATCACCGCTATTTATAGACTCCAGTAATTTTACCTTTTTATTTTTTAAAAACAATGATTGTACCACGACAAAGCCCAGCCCCGGCACCACTTTTAAACAGGCTGCACGAGAGGACCCAAATGTGTGTGATTTTAAGAGCGGCTCAGAAACTCAAGAGACAAAGAGAAACCCTCCACACAGAGAAATCCGGAGAGAAACTCGGAGCAACTGGGGACACATCAGCGCTGGCACAAAAGCCCTCCTCTGGCTCAAGGCATAGACGAAAGGAGAGAGCCAAGCCACGATGGCTTTACACTTGTTTCTAAAATGTCCACGTTCTCTTAATGGGATATTAATTATTCCCGTGAGCTCCGCTGGCTCTGGCAGAGGATGGCAAGCCAGCCGGAGCCCCCGGCAGCATCAGGTCCCCAGGCATTTCAGCAGGACACCACGACGAGCAACGACGAGCGACGGAGTCAGCTCACAGAGGGTGGGAAATAGCAGGGACCAGATCACAATTTGCCAAACGAAATTTGCCGCACATCGTTCTGTTTACGTATCAGTTTCTGCCGCTCGCGATGTGCTAATTCAGGCAGCGGCCACTGCAGTGCACACGGATAGAGTAATAAAGGCAGCTTGCAAATAAAGCAGCCCTACACATTATTTTTGCCTCCTTCCTACACAATTCCATGGCTTTTTCCATGCGCTCCAATGCATATGTCCTCTGAGCATTATTAATAGCTACTAAAGAATACTATCTGCCTACCAATCACTTCAGCTTCCTACTTAATGGCGAGTACATTTTTAGAGCATCAAATATATCAGCAGGGACAATGGTTGCTAAATTTGAAGTCAACAACAACTGGAAAACGTTAGCTACTTCACTGGTATTTTTACACTACAGAAATATCTCTTGAAATAAATGAGCCTTTTTTAATCCTTTCAAAGAGATAATAAAATAACACCGAGTTTTAAATACTGCCACATATCCTCAGCACACAGCAATTTAAATTTAGATATAAACATTTTTACTGACAAAGATAATGAGCAAAAATATCCATAATTCAACTTCACATAGCGGATCAGACAAAAAAAATAATTTAAAATTATAGCTGGATGGCAGCTACAGTGGGAAAAGGGGTTAAAGCAAAATAACTCTTACGAACAAATGCTTATCATTGCATCTGGCTGGGACACTAACCTTAAAAGATGACTAAAATATTCCATCAGCATACTAACCGCGCTACATAAACTTTTATGCTTAAAACGTTCAGTATTTCAAAGTAATTCCAATTAATGGCAACCGAACATTAGGATGCGTATCCAAGTTAAGTGTGATGGTTTTTCTTCCTGTCCATGCCCCAAAACGGCTCCATCCCAACAGCGCCAGCTCCCGCTGCAGGAGCTACATCCATGGGAGCAGGTCCTCTGTCTATCCTCACCAAGCCCAGGCACAAGAGTAGGATGCTCTCCTGCAGCGATGCTACAGCCAAGGCTGCATCATCGCCCCTTCACAGAGCTTTGGACTTCTCCAACTTAATGCTGTCACAACTTTGTTCAGAAGGAGTTTGTTTTTTTAACAGCACGCAAGTTTTTTTCCTTTAACCTCCCTCTGACTTGACCTGCTTCCCTCATGAATCACACCACCATTAAACTCAGTGGAGGGGGGGTGCGGGGGGGAAGCAAGAGGTCAGGTATCACAGCTCTTAATAGACATTTATTAAGGTAGTTTAGTCAAGCAGCTGCAGGCGAGGGTCAGATAATGTCCTGCAGTGCCACAGTAGCCTCCCCACATGAATTTAAAACCTATCAGCAGCACGTCACACAGCTCAGTATCCTCCCCACATCCTGTCAGGCCCCATTTCCCCAGTTTTCTTACTCTCCCGGTTTGGTGCACATTCAAAAAAAAAACCCAAAAAACAGAGGCATTGAGGTTTAGGATGGGTAGGTGCCACCCCATGTACTGGTCAAGAGACAACAGGATCCTTGCATTCAGAGGAGTGGGTCAATGCTGCTGGAGGTGAGGGTGCATTAGCATCATCCTGGCATTGCTGGAAACCAGCTGTGACTGCTTGGGAAGAAGGGTTCACCTCTCCCTGCCATCAGTTACGGGCTGGTCCCTGAGGCCAAGTGCCCACCCAGATGAGTTTTTCGAAGAGTTCTGGATGTCTGTAAGCTCAGCACCAGCTGGGGATGAGATACAGGAGTCGTCTCACCATCTAACAAGAGTCCACCTTGCAAGGATGATTTATTAGGAAAAGGTTAAGAAAGATCAAGTTATAAATGCCCACTGCGTTACTGCACGCCTAGCTGCACAGACGTCAGGAGAAAGAGGAACCACACACAGAATGAGGGTACCTTAGGAAACTAAGAATACTCTTAGTAACAGTACAAGATGACTGATTTTTTTTTTTTTTAATAGCTCTGAAAAGAACTGCATCCACTAAAAGTTTGGGACTTACTTGTCCTTTTATTTACTTCTATTTTCCTCACACTCCTTTGTCGGGAGCTAGATTTTATAGGCAGAAACAAAAAGCAGTTACCACCGGAAAACAAAAACACTTCTCGGTCCTTTTACAGTATAAATTTCTACTCCTCGTACGTATATTTTTGGTATTCCTGCAGTACAAGCTTACAGTGTGACTAGTACATGCTCCTGTAGCCTGAATTACGGACTTGGCTGCCCAAGCACCTGCCAGACCCTCAAGTATCACTGATGCACAAGCAAATATTAGTCGGTCCCGGACTTTGCATCTCCCTTTATACAAAGTGGGAAGAAGGACAAGTTCCCCTGGCAGGCTGAGGAAAAAAAAAAAAAAAAAGGTTATATATATATAGCAGCAGCTGTTCAAAGACTTCAGAAAGCTTGGCACGTGCCCATATGCCCGGCAGAGGTAGCGGACAGTGCAGAAATGAGACCGTTTATCACGTGGATGCACAGCTCATCACAGGGAAGCTGCCACCAAGCACGGCTTAAACTGTTCGTCCCAAGCAAGAAGTCGCTGAACAAACATTAACTAAAGTTGCTGAAATGATGGATCTTTCTGGCAGGCTTCAGTACTCCCATGGGATAATTCAGCTTCGGCTACGTGGGCATACATAAAATCCAGCAGCAGCCTGTGCTTGTTTGCCAAAGGAAAACCTTTAAGTCAGTGAAAACAAGAGCCCATTGCACACCCCAAGGACTTGTCAGCACCTGTGACACATGGAGAACAGCCCAGCTGCGGCCACCTCCTCCTGCCTTCGCCCACGCCACTGCAACAGGACAATCCCAGGAAAAAACCCACACACGGGAGACAAAGTTTAGAAGCTTCCAGGGAACCATCATATAGCCCCATACCAACCACCGTGTGCCAGCTCACTCGTACCATCCTACGGATATCAGGAGAGCATTCTCGGTGACACCAAAGCACCTGCATTTTGAGAAAAGGACCGGAAAGCGCACTTAAAATAAACAAATGTAGCGGCAATACCATTCTTTTAGGCAAGTGTATGTATTTCAGAAGGACCACCTGATCCCATTTAATGGTGTTGAGGGGCAGTCTATCTGCATTTTTCTTTCCTAACTTGCCACAACAGTTACTGCACTACTAAGAGCACACACTTAATGTCTAGTTTGAACTTGTTCACCTTCAGTACCCAGCCGCCACTCTGATCTTGACTTACTGGTTAGCTGAACAGAATATAAATCTGGCAATTCACCCCTGGTTCTAAGCACATCTGAGCACAAGCCAATCATCCTTAACTCCTTCTTGAAGTCACCTGAGCTCCTTCAGTTGCTCACCTGAAGCGCTTCACAGCCTTTGAGTGACTCTCCCAGAGCATTATTACATCTCTCCTATCCTGCCACCCCCCCCCTTCCTATTTGTGCATCCAAAAAGCTGCTCCCTGGCCTGGGAGAAGAGTGCTGGATGGGCGCTGAGCAGCAGAACCAGAGCCTGGGAAATTGCATCTCCAGCTCCGGGCTGCCTGGGAGCTCCTGGGGGCTGCTGCCACCTAGAGATGCTCACACAGCAAGGCTGCGGGCACGGCACCCCATCGCACCCCACAGCAAGGGCTCTCAGCCCACCCCAGCAGCGACTTCCGTAAAGATCTTTTTCCATAAACCATGCACATGCCCCTATGACAGGCTGCGCTTTCGCACTGAGCGCAAGCAAACTTGCTGTAGTTGGCTTAAATTTACTTAATTAAAAAAAAAATAAAATAAAAGTAACTTGACCATCCCCTGACAAGCACAAGAAAACACATAGTTACATGAAGGGCCGTGGCTAATTCCCTGCCTAGAAAACCGAAGGCACGCTGCAGACCAGCTCAGCCTTACTAAAGGAGCGCAACACGGAGCTCCACTGAGCCCGGCTCACGCGTGGGGTGCTGAGCCCCCCGTTGCCATCCTCACAGGGCGGCCAGCGCCACTTGCCCGGCCGCCCGCCCCGCTTCAGCGAAGGGCTTCTCCCTTTGTGCGTTGCTAACGCCAAGTCTTGTTTTGGTTTATGTACAGGCATGTGCTTCAGGTCCCTGTTATTACCGTTTCCATGTTAATTAGAAGCGCAGCTCTCGGTGCCAGAATCCGTATGCCTATACATCAATTACCATCTCTTTTAAAAAAAAGTCAAAACTAAGTCACTCGGGCGCTTCGCGGGGCGGGTAAGGGTACATGGTGCAACCCAGTGCCAAAGCTTCTCGAAGGTCCCTGGGGATGTCCCAAACAGCAGCAGGACCAGATCCTCTGCCCTGCGGCAGCGCTGGCTCACAGTGCCCTCAGGGGACACCCAGGGACACAGCGACCTGACCTGGCTGCCATGCAGAGAAGTCCCCACAGAAGCCCACACCACAGCCCTGAAGCCAGACGTGCACGGAGAAGGATGGGGCTGGGGGGACTCCCAGGAAGGACACAAGGTCCATAACAGCACCCGGCTCCTCTTCAGCGAAAGGGCCAAGAGGGGACATCCCCTTTGCAGGGACTGAGTCATCTGATGGCAGCTACAGGCTGAAACTCCCAGTCAATATGTACCATGCCTTTGCAAAGGCACCCAGCGCTCAGCCTAATTTTAACCACCAAATAGACATCGTGGTGGAATCGACGGGAGAGGTGCCAAGGAAGGCTGCTGCAAAGGAGAGGAGGTGCATCTCTCCGAAGGCATGTGGCACATCCCATCCAGCATGGCCTGGAGAGGAGCAGCGGCATGGAACTAAAGCCAGCCTGAAAGCGCTCCTCACTGAAGAAAAAAAGAAACAAAACCAAACCCCACACTGCAAAAATATCTGAAGTACAATTCATTTCTCAGAGCAGTTGAATGCTTCAAGCAGTGTTAACGTGGCTGTAATTATTTAACAACTCAACAAGCCCTATAAGTATACACACATATATATATATATATACATATCAGAAAAAGGAGTTAATTTATCAGCTATTTCCAAGGAGAACAAAGGCTCACCAGCTTCCAGGTAACAGCCCAAGCTGTTTGGCTCACGTGACCCTGGCTGAGCTGTGCACTGCAAACATTATATGTCCAAGCAAGGAGATAGAAGAATTCTAAAAAGCCCCCATGTATCCATATATTTGCATCTCAGCCGTCAGACAGGCGATAACGAAATCAAAAGTTCGGCTAACAGCTCGCCTGCACGAGAGGCGGCATTGCCATGTCCCTGGGCATGCTGAAGAGGAAGGCAGCGGCCATAGCAGCATCCTAACGCCCCCCCCCAAAAAAAAAACCAACCCAGGAGAGCCCAAACTGGGGGGGGGTCCTCAGCACCTGCAAGTGCAGGTTCACCCGCCCAGCCTGCCTGGCAGTTCCTGCAAGGTGCCAAGCAGCAAGAGTCCATCATTAAGGGTCACCATCGCCCACAGCAGTGCCCCCACCCTTCCCAGCAGGAAAAACATCACTCCAACCCCGCTAGTTTAACAAACGGCTGCTCTTTTTCCCCCCCCCCGGCACAGGGCAGGGCACAGAAGGCTTTTCTGCAGCACAGATCCAGGAGGCTTCCTCAGAGGCGGGCGGCCCTGGACTGGCTGCCCGGGATTTTCACTGGGGCACGAAGGCAGCACCTTGGCGATGGTCCGAGCGGCGGGGAAGGGGCGCGGGGGCAGCCCGGGGGGGAACGGCCGCCGCCCAGAGCCAGAGCCGGCTACGGGCATCAGTCCGCAGCCGCCAAGGACCGAG
>JAVSBS010000485.1:0-10290 GCA_033124195.1 Coracias cyanogaster | reverse complement strand
GGGCGGGGAGTTCTGTAAATACCCGCGGGCCGGTTTGAGGAGCCCCAGGGGCCGCATCCGGCCCGCGGGCCGTAGTTGGAGGACCCCTGTTCTAGACAGTAGTGCCTGATAATCACCAGCCCATGGGCAATAATACCGAGCAAGTAACATGATCTCAGTGGATGTCTGTTCTTGCTTTCCTAGCTCCCCGATCAGCAAAGGGGATTAGAGCCATAGATCGGGACTACTAGTCTGAAATGCATTTGAAGAGCTCAAGAGGTGTAGTTGGAAATCTTCAGGGAAAGATTTTCTGCTCCTATGACAGAAGACCCATAAAAAAATGCCTTATTTCAAAGCATTTGTCCTTTGCTCATTCATAAAAATGTTTTTAAAAGATCCAAAAGAAGTTTTTAGTAACTTCTGTCATGTTTCTGTCACTGTTTCTGCTGCTGGGTTTTACTTGCGTAGTACCAATATTTTTCATATAATAAGGATCTAAGTTTTGAAATACTTTTACTAGCGTTTGTGGTTTTGTGTTTATTCTACTAAATTCAAGAGTTTATCACCTCATCTTGAATTTATTTGAAACAATATTGAGCAACTACTTTATTTTTCCTTTAATTAAGTTAAACCTTAGATAAAGGAAATTCCACAGTAATATTACTGTATGTTTTTTTCTCTCACCCCTAGTTTGGTTTTTTAATTTAATTGGTTGGATTTTTCTTGATTGTTGGTTGCTTGTTTTTTTATGATTTCACGTCAAAGCTACATACCTGTTTTATATGAGTAATAGTTTTTGAAGATCTATATATACCTTCAGTAGGAATCATGATGATTCTTTGTTTCAGATTGACAAAGTATGCATTTGGTAGGAGTTTGATGGCAAGTTTAAAAAAAGCCACAGAATTTTCCACAATATTTAGGAGTTTTATGAAAATCTTTTTCCCTTATATTTTAAATCCTAAAATAAAATGTATAAATATTATTTTCTCTTTTACGTTAAAGATTTGTTTTATGCAGTTTGATTTGTGTAGGAATATTGGTCAAAAAAAGCTTTCTTTGCAGGATATAGTCAAGAAAGCTGGCTTCTCAATTGTAGTTTAATTTTTTGCACATACAGTAGACCACCTCTGAGAACTAAGTACAGACGAGACTGTTGCTTTTTCCATTCCAAAGTTGTTAAAAATGCGTATCTTTCATTAAATGCTGCTGGAGTCAAAACTACTCAAAGCATTGAAATTCAAACCTGCATTATCCAAAGATGTTCTGCTTTAAAAATACATATTTTTGTGTAACATTACTTTTCTGTGACATTCTCCAAAATTATAGTCTACTTCAGATCCATAATCCTTTACCACTTGTTGCTTCCCTGTGCTCATAGCTCTTAAATTCTATCACAATTATTTCTAAGAAATGTGTTGGATTTTCCAATTGCCAGGTCTATAATATACTCTCACAGAGTATTATTCCATTTTATTATGGAATCATGATTTTCACCTGAGCTTGATCAGTGGTTGTAGTCAGCCTGACAGCCTCAACTGAACAGCCTTAGGCAGCCAAAGGCACTATAGCTTTGCTCCCCACATGCTCAACATAGCTGTCTTTTGGAAGCAATTAATGAACCAAAACTACCTCCTCTGACCACAGGTAAGAGAACTTGGTCCTGACTTTTACTTAGCTGTGGACCATACTTAAGATTTTACCCTTGCTTTTGCTAGACTTGATGGTGTTTGCGGCAGCCATTTCTGCAGCTTCCAGCATATTCACGTACCTCCAGCATATTGACCTCCTCTAAACTTGGTGTTCACAAGCTTGCTGAAAGTGTACTCCATCCCATTATCCCGGACCATGACACATTAAAGAGTGTTGGTTCCACTATCGATATCTGAGGATAGGATTGACACCACAGTCTGTTTCATGGTCTATGAAATCTTGGACGGTCATTCTACCTTACTCCTCTGCATCTGCTGTCCATTTTTAAACTATGTTGGTTTAATGGGTTCACTTAGAATTGCCCTTGCCATCCTATAGTGAAGACATCCATAGGTCCTGAGGATCCAGACTATACCAAATGCACAGTCTACTTCCTGGAAGGACATTTGAGAATGTGAAAGACTCTACTTGCAAAAAAACAAATTCCTGAACAGCCTAGGGAATTGTAATTTTTTTCTCAGTGTCACTGTAGGCTGATGGCCCTCAGTCGTCTGAGGATGTGTGGGCTTTAATCTTTCTGGGTAGCTTTCTAGTGGTTCCCAGCAACAAATCTGGTGTTATGTTTGATAACTTCCTCCACACAAGTATCTTGCACAGTCTGTAGTAAGAATTTTTCTCAGTATTTCTCAGTAATTCTGGATTCCTAACCACTTGAGAGGAAATGTTTGTTTATCTATCAGTTTTGTTTGTTAGAGCCACAGAATCAGAGATTGGTAGAGGTTGGAAGGGACCTCTGGAGATCATCTCATCCAACCCCCCTGCTAAAGCATGGTCACCCAGAGAGGTTACCCAGGATCACATCCAGGTGGGTTTGGAATCTCTCAGGAGAAGGAGCCTCCACAACCTCTCTGGGCAGCCTGGGCCAGGGCTCCATCAACCCCACAGGAAATAAGTTTTTCCTCGTGTTTAGGTGGAAATTCTTGTGTTACAGTTTGTGCCATTGTGCCGCCACTTGGCACCGCTGAAGAGAGTCTGGCCCCATCCTAGTGATGCCTGCCCTTTAGATATTGATGAACATTGATCAGATCCCATCTCAGTCTTCTCTTCTACAGGCTAAACAGCTCCAGGTATCTCAGCCTTTCCTTGTAAGAGTCTTTTGAGGTTAGCCTGGTTTATGGTTGAAGCTGAAATGGGTGAGTTCCACACTGTATATCCTCACACCGGCCACAGGGGAGAGTCAGAGATGAGGATGCCTTTTTACTAACTGCACTAAGAGACACTGTCTTGCTCCAGTCTGTGCATTCATGTATGCATGGAATTTACATCTCAAAGAAAACGTCTTAATAGCAATCAACCCTTTTATTTGCTGCTGCTTACTTCAAGAGTGGAAGTATTTGAAGTACTTGTTGTGTATAGAATAAATATTACAGAAGATAAAATACTTTTTGCCACTTCATGGCACTCTTTTAATTGACCTTATAATGAGGTTTTATAAAAGCCTAATGGGGTCTGATTCATGTTTTGTTGAAGTCAGTGGAGCTTTGTGGGGTGACTTTGGTGCTGCATATAGAACTCATTTCTGAGCAGAGGTCTGTAGTGAGGAAGTGTAATAGCATTTCAATCACTGTCAGAAGTTAGAGTGGTTAGTCCAATCATCACCTCACAGTAATTACATTGAGGATTGGGTTAATTTTTGATCACACTCTCATTTACTCTAAGACACGTCGTTTTAATGTACACACTGACACATTGAGATGGACCATTTATGAGGGGTGATGGACTCTACTGCCATTAAGTTTTAATGCATCATTAATTTTCTAGGCAGATGTAAAACAAGGATTATGATATTCTGTTCTTCATTCTCAAGGTTGACTTAAAAGTCAGTGACCTCTCTTGATTGAGTGGTCATTAAAATTGTCTATACTACTGTCATTTTAATCTTCAGAACATATAAATATTAGGAGGTTTTAAAAAAATCATGCAAATTTTGCCTAAGACTCCAGCATATTAATTTCTACACTGAAATAATGCACAGACTTCTCTTCAAATGTACCTGAGAGAACCTTTTCGGTTCCTTTATCTCCTTTGTACAAGGTGAAATTCTATTAAAAATGATGGCATAATGGTAAAAGCATTTCAGACACTCAGTCTGCAAAGATTCAAACATAACCAATATTTAGGTATTTAAATTATGCCCTTCAGCTGGAAATTTTTGTGGAGGTAAGAAGAAAACAGTGCTTGACCATGTAATAGAGCAGATTATTTATAAGGTGGAATGATAATGTCCCCAGAGGTTTAAGATCCAAGGAGATATATTACTGTGCAAAGCTACAAGTCCAGATCTTGTTTCCTGCCCCATTCCATGACTGTGAGTACAGCTTCTATTCTGGAGTGGTTGCATGGATGCTCATGGACAGAGAGTTGACTAGAAAAATCCACAAAACTAATTCATTTGGATTGTCAGCATAGGATTAAACTTCACATGCAGAATCTAATCCCTTGAACAGGGTTTCCAGGTGTTATCCAGGGGACAATGGGAACCTCTAGCTCTAGCATCCTTGCAATGGTATTTTCAGCTGGATTAAAGGAGACTCACCAAGCTGTTGCTCTGCTGATATGTGGTAACAGATTCTAACACCAATTTAAAATTACTTGCATAGAGTTTAGCCAGTTCTTTGGTCTACGGTAGGAACTGCATGGTGTCTCCTAACTTTCCTGGTCTCCTTCGCCCTCCACAGAGCTCATCAACACATCCTTGTATGCAAATAGTGCCTCTTAGATGGTCTAAATACCAGAGAAGCTGCCCCAGGGCAGTTCCCCAAAACCACCTCAGATCGCTCATAAAGAGCTCCTGGGCATTTTTCTCTGTTTCCACTAAACCATCATGTAGGTTTGCTCTGAACACATGAATTGTTGTTAATTTATCCAGATGAATTTTTGAAATTTTTAGAAGATTAAAATAGAAACAGCTTTTTGGGGAGGGCTGAGAAGGGGGGATGTGGGGTTGACATGTTATGTTTTGGTCGTTGTTGCGTGTTTGTTTGTTTTCTTTTTGGTAGTGTTGGAATAAAATACTGATTTTTTTGTGTACTTTGGAGTGTGACTGAAAAAATCAACGCATATATATCAGTGTGCTTTCTGTTGTTTCTTATGGCACGTCATGCAAGTGAAAATAAATATGTGCTAGTTATCACTTTACAGTGATGATAGAGGACCCTCCCCAGACACCTCTGGGTATGTCATTGTGCTTCTTTGATCATGCAGTGAGAGAAAACTAAAATAATTTTCAGTGTTAAGGACGGTTATTATGGTAAGCCCCCAGCAGGGCAATCAAGCTTGTCCAAGCAACTTTAAGATCAAAAGAGAAAGTCAGATGCAGGGCAACATGGTGCTGCCTGGCCTGAGAATGTCTTATCTGTTATGTCTTGGGAAAATTGGTACGTACTGGGATACGCCATCATGGCACTGAGAAGCAAAGCTTTCTAAACCCTTCCTCTCCTCTATGCTGGAACCGATTTCTTCAATATAAATGTGAAGGAGACGGACAGTAATATAAGTGGACACTTTTATTTTGAAGTGGGAGTAGTCGTTAAGTACGTAGTATTTACAGAAATGTCCTTTCTAAGAGCAAAAGGTAGTTTGGCTTTCACAGTTGGAGGAAACACCCAATATTCTTTTGGAATGAAGAAATAGATGCAGAGCACTCTTTTTTAATCTCCTCAGATATTTTGTGACAACAGCATTTTTATTTTACAAATACTAATTTAACAGAAAAATAAGGAGCAAAACACCAGCTCTTACAATAGTGTTTTCACAAACCTGAGATTCTGCTTTCTTATTCTAATCACATTTACCCATTTAGTGTCTGTACTTTTCCTGTCCTTGAAGCGCACCAGAATAATTTTCTTCCCTCAAGTACTATTGACTGCTGTCCTCTAAATGTTGAGCATATCTCCACTATTTGTTTGGGTTTTGTTGTTAGTAATCCCTTTTTTATTCAAGTAGTTCTTGTTCTGAAATACATGTGGCTCACGAACCAGCATTGCCCTGAAGTCTGCATTGTATTTTAGTAGGGGGTGTACATCACTCTTCCAAGTGTCTGCTAATCGCCCGTGGACATGTGTTAGAGATTGTTTTCCATTCAATTCAATTTCTAAATGTACTTGTTGGTAAATATATGTAACTGTTAATCCTTTCTAAAATTGCTGAAGTGTGACGAGGAAAGGGGGACTCAGCAGAGAGGGACCCTTATGGACTGACCACAATTCCCCCATTCCCCAACCCTGCTGCAATCAATTAAATTAATTTTCCCCAAGTAGAGTCTGTTTTGCCTGTGACTGTAATCAGTAAGTGATCTCCCTGTCTTTAGTTTTCACCCCCACCCATGAGCTTTTTCATCTTATTTTCTCCTCTGCCTGGTTGAGAAGAGAGAGCAAGAGAGCAACTGAGTGGGTATATGGCTGAGGTCAACCCACTACAGTATAACATCTTTATATGGATATATTGATATAATATATATCAATTCTATATCAATATATTAATATTGATGTAGGAAAAAATACTGCTTTGAAATCAACATTCATAGAACATCAAGTTTTATACCATTATCGGTACAGAAGAAGGTGGGAGTATCAGGATGATGGAACTAGAGGAGTATGAGAGTGATGTAAATGGAATTTATTATTATGCCATTCTTCTTTGCAATACTTTCACATTTCGTAAGCATGAAAATGGCCATGAGTTACACGAGTTTTGCAGTTACATGAGGGTTACCAGTCTAGGCAGAGAGACTTTGCCACATCCTCCTCCTAAGACTGGGCAAAAACTTCATTACTTTAGGAGTGTTGTATGATTTCACCAACTGTAATAACATTAGGTTTGATCAGCGATCCCTGGTAAGAGCAACATCAGCTTGCATGGATTTCTAGCGTCCTCAATAGTGGACAAAAGTAGCTGCCTATTCATAAATATTTATATGTCAGACTACTGACTTAAAAAAATGTGGGATGTTAATGTATCTAGGATATTTGAAATAGTTGTAGCATAAGGACTTCAGTTGTGATCAGACCATTTTCTTCATTTAAGTAAAAATGCAGGTTGAAATTATTAATTCCTTTCAGTAGGTGTGGTTATAATATTGTTGTTTCAATAATTATTGCATTAAGTAAATAAAATGTCATCTACATGCATCAAAGTCATTCTAAATCCAACAAAAACAAGATGACATTAAAATGTGTAGTACCTATCAAATTTAGATTAAAACCTGAAAGATTTTTAAGGAGTTCATTAATAAACACATATATGGGTTGAAAAAATGGGTTAATATAGATTTATTAACACAGCAGTTTTTGGTGAGTGGGACCCAATTTAATAATGGTCAAAATGAATTTGTCTACAGGATGTATAATTGTTGGTGGATGGAATTGTGGAGGAAATCACGCAGCTTCATTACTGTTGATAAATCCTAATCAACACTAATCCCTTAAATGGCATTGAATCATGCTAGCTTTGACTGATATTTAAAGGATGTAATCTCATTGTTAAATACAATATTCTTAATGGAGAAAAAAAGATATTAAGGGAAAATGCATATATAGGTCAGATAGTCATCAAAGCTAGGTACACAATGACTACTGATTCTTCGTGTTCCATTCTAAGGTCAGATGATTATTTGCTAATGGTTTACCAGTTATGTAAAATTAAGTTTACACTTTTAAAATATTTTCAACAAAGTAAAAAAATTTAAAACTTATTTTGCATTAGCTGAAGGTCTGTTCCAATGAATATGTTCCTTGTGTAATGACAAATTCTATTGCAAATAAGAAAACTGCTTAAACTGTAACATACCCCACATTACAGCACCTTTTATGATTCATGAAGCCTGAATATGAACATGAATCAATTATTTTCTTCTTTCTTGTGCTTGACTGGAAACTTAAGTATGTTTTTTCTCCTGAATAACCTACCAATGATTTTTCTATGTCATTAGACTATGCCTTCTTGGAAGTACATAAATTATACCAACTCATAAATATAAGCATATTACGTCTTGATGTTCAAGGATGTAAATGATTGTGGTATTTCATAGAATCATAGAATTGTTTGGGATGAAAGGGACTTTAAAGATCATCGAGTTCCATCCCTCCTGCCATGGGCAGGGATACCTCCCGCAACACCAGATTGAGCAAGGCCCCATCCAACCTGACCTTGAACACATCCAGTGATGGAGCATCCACAACTTCCCTGGGCAGCCTGTGTCAGTGTCTCACCACCCTCAGGGTGAAGAACTTCTTCCTGATTTCTAATCTAAATCTCCCCTCTTCCAGTTTGAAGCCATTACCCCTCATTTTATCACTATAAGACCTTGTAAAAAGTCCCTCCCCAGCTTTCTTGCAGGCCCCCTTCAGATACTGGAAGGCCACCATAAGGTCTCAATTTGGAGGTGAGGAATGAGGAAAGGGAGGAAGCAGTAAAAAGGAAACTAAAGTACAAGTTTTTTCAAGTTCAAAAGCTGAAACTAGATTTTTAAAATGGATGCTTTCTACATGGACGTTTCATTGCACTTTCAGCTCATTACCATTTTTTAAAATTACAGTAAGTCTTAACCTCACTAATTTTTCCTTGGTCACGGTTATGCTAGGGTTACGTATAAACTCATATATAACATAGACATTCTGTAGCCAAACAGAATAACTTGACTTTGATATGATTCCAGTTTCTGCCATCTCAAGAGAAAGCTGTCCATACAATCACTTTCTAGAGGCAGAAGAGATGCCAGGTAGATAATGCCTACCATAATGCCTTTGGCATCGCTAGCTGAATAGTCTTCAGTTTCGGGGTGTGGTAATTAAGTTTGTAAACTGTGGTTTCACTAGCAAGATTGTGTACATACTAAAGAGTACCCCAATAATTGTAAGCTGCTTCAGGAAAACTCAGCTAATTATGTTAATAGGAAAAATTGCAATTTTGCCTACAGTGACTTATGAAACAGTAACTGACTTGTGATGCCTCAGAATCATAGTCCAAGTGATGTGGCACACATGCTTACTGGTAGAGATATTGCATCCCGGTTGCTAATGGGGTACGTTGACTCTGTACAAGCTAAAGTCAAGTTGTCAAGCATACTGCACAATGTCTGTTTACAAGCATTTGCAAGTTCCCATTGGACAGGAAGCAGAGAAGGTTGTGGGTTTGAATGTACAAGAGAACCTTCTTTTGTATGGAAACAAATCTGACATGTTTGCTCCAGTTCCTAACTATACCATTTTTTAATTTATCAAAGTAGTTGCAAATAATGAATAACTATTGAAAGCAATACTTAGCTAATTAGGTACAGGATCCTTGTGAAGAAGAGGAGAGCAACAACCTGTCCTTCTGAGTACATGGTGAATGAGAGAGCATGATATATTTACTAAGAGTTTAGTTTAGACATTTCCAGAGTCAGACAGATTCCAGGTAATTTATTTTAGTACGAAATATTTCATTATGAAGACTTTTAAAAGCAGGTTAGGGAAATGTCTGCTAGAAATCACGTGTGTACAGTTGATGTTGCCTTTCAACAGAAAATTGGATGAGATGACTAGTAGAAGTCTCTTTGAGCTCTGTTTTCTGTGATTATAATTCCCTGTGATGGTCTTGGAAAACAAAACAAAGCAGTACTACCTGTCTTGGGAGATCTTGGTTTGGACCAGTGTCAGGTGGCACACAAATTAATACTACATAGAGTAATTTTTGTTTGTGTGCTTATGTATCAAACCAGAATGGTTCTGGTTACAACCTCTGCAGTGACTCATATGTTGAAAAGTCTGAAAAAGGTTATAAAGACTATCAAAAGTTGCCAGAGGGGTTGTTGAGTTTCCTGTCTTGGAGATACTCCAGATTTGAGTGGGCAAAGCCCTGAGCAACCTGATCTATGCTGGCCCTGTACAGAGCAGGGATTGGACGGGTCACTTCCAGAGGCACTTTCCAACCTTTATCATCCTGTGATGTTATGATTTGAAAGGGCATAGTAAAACACTCCTCACTTCGTTTCATTTTCTGATGTCTGAGTATGCAGAATCTCATACGCTTCAAGGGATAGGAGTAGTATTGCAAGCAGTTGTGTATTTCCTCTCTAAATCTGAAGGATTGAGCCAGGCAAGTGTTCAAGGGAACCTTCACTTAGGTACTACAACATTGTGTTACTGAATGCATACTGACTTTAAAATATTCTAGACAGAATTTCATGCTACTAGGTATTAACTTAATATACTATGATTTTCCTTACAACCCTGTTTTTTAACAAATGACTTGTTTGCTTGTTTGTTTGTTTTAGACATGCTAAAATAAGACATTTTTAATGGGACTAGAAAGACTGACTGATGTCTTCAGGTAAGTGTCCTTGCTTCACAGGCATCTGCAGTTGTTCTTATTTCTATGTGGTTTAATGAATTTGTTTTTGCCTTTTCTACTGGATGAGTAAGACCTTGCTCCAGTGAAACATAGTGATAGCAGCTAAACTGGCACTAAAGTTATAACTGTGGGGAGAAGTGAGAGGAGAGTTAGAAATAATAACTTGGACAGAAATATTCTGAATATGAGGCAATCAGAACAAAGGACTTCTTTCCAGTGGTCTGGGGCTGAGAACAGACTTTCGGGGGGGGGGGGGGGGGGGGGGCC
>JAVSBS010000484.1:6512-32747 GCA_033124195.1 Coracias cyanogaster | reverse complement strand
AGTAAATAAATGCTTCCTAATGCCCAGTCTGAACCTCCCCTGGCACAGCTTTGAACCCTTCCCACACGTCTTATCACGGGATCCCAGGCAGAAGAGATCAGCACCTCCCGCTCCACTTCCCCTCCTCAGGAAGCTGTAGAGAGTGACTGCATTCTTCTGGGGCTAGAATGAGCATTCCCTTAACTCCCAGGCCTTTGGCCAGTGTAGGTCTCTGGACTGAGAGGACAGCACAATGTGCTCTTCCCATTACTAACTACCTTGAGGCTACTAGCTGAGCATGCACATGACACATTGCAGACAGGATGGTGTGATGTTACTGGGAAAAAAAGCAAGCCACAAGACTTGTCCTAGAAGCAGAGTGACAGGTCATATATATATATATATGTGTGTGTGTGTCATTTTTACATGCTTTTAGTTACAATGTCAGTTTATTCCAGAACTGAAGACAAAGGACATCAAGGTAGATTCAGCATGTCCCAGGATGTTAGAGTCTGCACAGCAGCTGTTGGTGGAAGACCTGTACAACCGAGTTAAGGAAAAGATTGATGACACCAGCTTGTTTAACACACCGTGTGTGATGGACTTGCAGAGGGCACTTGTGAAGGACAGGCTGGAGACCCCCAGGGATGCTGTGGATGAAGTCTGGCCTAATGTCTTCATAGCAGAAAAGTGAGTGTCAGCTTTTGTCATCAAGTTGCACGAGATTCTCAGTGAAGGGTCACATGGAACCATTGAAGGCATAACATGTATTACATGCATCTAATACCTTTCACCCCTAGAGAGCCCCAAAGTGTTTTTCAGAATATGTTCACAAAGATCTCTGTACACTGAGAAGTAAATACCTCTGAAATAGAATCAGCAGCTTTCCTATGCTATTTTGATGCTTCAACAATTTAGGAGAGGAAAAAGCAAATGAGCCAGTGTTCTGATTGGAATTTGCCCTGGAATTGGGATTAAAGCCTTTGTAATGTAGAAGAGTTAAAAAAGAAATGCCATAGCAAATATTGAGTGGAAATGTCTTGTGTACCATGGCTCAGCTGTCTGAAACACCTGTGCAAGTGACCAGACAGAGTCAGAAGGGAATACAGTGTAAAGCATCAATTATGGAGTGATAAAAATTGATAAATACGTAAACAGCCTGAACCTAGGGTGGCAGGATGAGTTTAAAATCAAGCTGAAGTGGAAACTGAGCATGCAGCTCTACTAGTGAGTGCAGGTTTCTCATTTTCTTTTCCCAGTGAGTATTGGAAAGAAATACATGTAGAACTCTCAAAGGACATTAAGGTCTGAGTGGAGTGGCGTGTTGGATGAGTAAGACAGACCGAGAGCTCTGTAGACCTTGTAGCAGATGGCTTCTTTCCTACCCCAAATAGAAGCACTAATATCTAACATATGTTTATTTTCTTCTCTGAAGAAGTGTTGCAGTGAACAAAAGCCGTTTGAAGAGACTGGGGATCACGCACGTCTTGAACGCAGCTCATGGTACAGGTGTATACACAGGACCAGGTTTCTACAACGGTCTGAATATCCAATACCTGGGCATTGAAGTGGATGATTTTCCAGATATGGATATCTCCAAACACTTCCGCCCAGCTGCAGAGTTCCTTGATGAAGCACTGCTGACTTACAGGGGTAAGAGAAGATTATAGTGATTCCAGAGAGCTTGGGAATTAATGGGTGGAAGTGTTACTCTGATAAACAGCCAATGCCACATTTTTAACTGGGTAGAAGGCAGATATTTTGTTCTCTGCATCCAGCTGTGGTGAACACTTCTTGCCCATTTCTGCCATGCCTCATTCAAAACAGGAGGGGGAAAACTAGTAAGAGGAGGCAGCCCTGCAGCCCCTGCTGCAAGCCCCATGTCTTCAGACTCAAACTGGCTGCGAGCCACCTCCCTCAGCTGCTTTGAAAGTACCCTGCTATTGCAAAGAGGTGAAGCCCTGCTCCAGTAAATATGCTTTTTTTCATATTGATCTTATATAATACTGCTATATTTCTGTACACTGTGAGCTTCAGTTTTGCCAAAATGCTTTCTACAAAAGAACAGGGTGATTTACTAGAACAATCCAAGCAGCCAGGCTGACCCCCTGGTTATCTACACCCAGGCTACTGTATAATTTGCTGGACACCAATTCCATGGCAACTGTTGTTCTGGGGACCTCCAGTGCATACTCGTCATTTTGTTGCAGCTTCAGTGGACAGTTAGAAATATCTTTATGGAATTCAATATGAAAATGAACACTGCAATCAGAGATATCACTTATACTCTTCATAGATGTATTCAGTGTACTTAATTTTTGTAGAGAGACAGCAGGTTGCTTCTCAGTAGAAGCAACAGTAAGAAAAGTGAGTAGTTTTGTTAGTACACAAGAAAAGTTGAGCCAATTTTAATAGCTCAACAACACCACCATGAGGAGGGACACTTCACCCATCTATGTTCTTCCTCATAACTCCTGTTGCTCCCCTTGGCACAGTACAGATGTTTACTGCTGCTGGCATTCAATGGCCCCTTCAACTCACCAACCCAGCAGAAGTGATAGCCCAGCAGAGAAGAGGTGGTTTTCCTTCGGGTTAGTGAGCTGAACTGGCTCTGGTACTCACTCCGGTGAGTACCAGAGACAGAGGAGCTCTGAAAGAGAGCAGAGGAATGAGATCCGCCCCTTTAGGTGAGCTTTTAGGTAGGCTTTACTGGCTGTTAATACACTTGGAAGGCAACTGAGACTTTTAGTACTAAAAAAGGTGTAAAAGACCTTTTGGGATTGTAGGAATAGGTACATCAGGTAAATACTTGCTGTCACATCAGCGGTCAGAAAGGTGGTGTTTAAACCAGCTTCATAAGTTTCAGTGCAAACAGTTCGATTAAACTGGAGTTTATCACACATTTAGGAACAGTAATTTCCGTTATTTGCAAGTTAGCAAAGCCTTGTTTATGCTCTCTTCATATTTTCAAGCTTTTCTTTTAACTGTAATTTTCCATAAAAGTAACTTTAAAAACCCAGTTCTTCTGTGCCAAAGCTTAGTTTTCTGTAAGAGGTGGTCTCTGTGTAAATGCCATGAAATAAAGCAGATCCTCAGCTTTGGTTCTAGCTCTTACAGTCACTCTTTACATAACGGTGAGTCTCAGTAGTTTGAAGCAGCTCTATCAGTTTGTCAGAGTCAAAATCAGCTCTCTCTGCTAGTTGCTTGATTCTCCTGTTCTGAGTGACTGTTCTGATGACTCTGGTCTCCAGCCAGTCTACATGTAACTGTTTGAGTGTCAGCGGATCTGAATTCTGGCAAAAATATAATTAAATTAATATAAAATTGTATTCAAGTCCTATAATATGCCTTACGAAAAATTAAGTTATTTGCTCATCCTCTCAATCCCTTCCTGGAGGCTAATGCTAATAGCTTCCCTTTTTGCATATGGGGAAATTGAAGCATGGAAAGCTTAAATGTCTTATCCTAAGTCAGCCAGCAAGTCAAGAATACTGTGTCACTTTCTAATACCTGTTATAAGCTTTTTGATTATTTGGGGAAGTGAAGTGTATAGGTGAAAATAGAAACATTATTTAGATTGTTTTAAAATGTGCCGGCCCACAGCTTTTGAAACTAAAGTACTTCTTATTCATATGTATCAAGATTTTAATTAAGATAAAGCTAACAAATATTTCATATTGGTTTCAGTCACGGAAACATATAATCTAATTTTTAATACTATTCAGAGAATGCTTTTGTGCTACATATCAGAGCAAACTCTATGTTATTGGAAATAGCTAATTACTTTTATATTCAATATCTGCAGGCAAAATCCTTGTCAGCAGTGAAATGGGAATCAGTCGCTCAGCTGTGCTGGTGGCTGCTTACCTGATGATCTACCACCATATGACCATTCTGGAGGCTCTGATGACTCTGAGAAAGAAGCGTGCCATTTACCCCAACGATGGCTTCCTGAAACAGCTAAGGGAGCTCAATGAGCAATTGTTGGAGGAACGAGAGCTGGAGCATACTGGAGATGAAGAAGTCACTCCTAGTCAAAGTCCCATTGCCCATGCAGGGAGTTCTTCCCAGCTGTCCAGAGTTGGGGACTCAGAAAGCATCATGGGAGCCAAAGCACACTCCATCATAGTAGAAAAAGAGGACACCAGCAGCCTGCTGGGTAGTCTTATGAGCTCTTCATCAGTGGGAAAAAGTAGCTGGGTTTCCAAACGCTCCACCCTCATCAGTGAGGAGGAAGAGGAACAGTTATATGAGGAATGGAGGAAGCAACAAGGCCTGCCTGCAAAGGAACCAGGAGCTAACAATGAAAGGACATCTCCAAAGCTTCTGGATCAGGAAGGGGAACAATCTGAGGAGGATGTGGAACAGAGGATCCATGACTGGCAACGCAGAAATGAGAAATACCAAATGGAGGGTCCACCCAGGGAGGAGGATGGAGATTCCAGCATGGGAGGAAGACCTTACCCATCAGGTGTATTCAGTGATGTTGAGAGTGTGAGCAGTTTTGAGATCCGAACCCTAAAGCAACAGCTGGAAGCCAATAGTTTTAGCAGGATGAGAAGGAGCCGCACAGGCTCTATGTCCTCAGAGAGCACTTGGGACATGTGGAACCAGAGGCTTCTGGAGATTGAGAAGGAAGCTGCTCAGAGATATCATTCTAAGAATAAAAATTCTAGGGAGCCACAATCCCCAGAAACAGGAAGAAAGGAGAGGGATGTGGATGAGGAGAGTGTATTTTCAGACAGTAGCTCCTTTTACAATTTCTGCCAGAAGAACAAAGACAAGTTGACTCCTCTAGAAAGGTGGAAGGTCAAAAGGATCCAGTTTGGCTTTCACAAGAAGGATTTAGAACCATCATCATCTTCTGCACCATCTCCAGCAGAAGATGGCAGTCAGGCAGGTGAGGAGGAGACAGAAAGGAAGAGTTTGTCAGATATTAACCTGAGTGCTTACCAGGCTTGGAAAATGAAGCGTCAGAAGAAGGTGGGCAGTGAAAACAAGGAGGAATTTGTGGAGTTTGCCAAAAGTGAGGATTCTGCTTCAGCTAAAAAGAAGCAGAGGCGTGTAGAGCTCCTTGAACGTTCAAAGAAAATTTTAGAGGAAAGCCAGTCCATGTGCAGCTGGGAGACAGACAGTACGATGAGTGGGAGTATCCCACTGTCAGCTTTCTGGCCCTCAGCACCTTCTGCAAGCGGTGCTGAGGATGCAGCTTCTGCACTGAGCATGCAGACAAATCATTCATCTTTATCACAGACCAGGAGCAGCATGGGGGCAATGCAGCCTCAGATGCCAAGTATACCTCTTCCCAATCTCCCAGTTGGCCCAGGTGACACAATATCGATGGCAAGCATTCAGAACTGGATTGCTAATGTGGTCAGTGAAACCATTGCTCAAAAGCAAAATGAGATCATGATGCTGTCCCGTCCATCGTCTGCAATGGCCTCCAGTGCAATGTCAGGAGACGTTGGCAGGCGTGTAGACGATGATAAGGTTTCTCTTCTCAGTGCTCAGAGTGGCCCATCTCTTGCTGCCTCTCAGTTTCGCCAGCAGGACATGCACAGGGCTGAGTCTCAGTCTGTCCTGTCTTGCAATACCTCAGTGAGCACAAGGACAGAAGGGACAAGTTCAAACATGAAGACAACACAGACAAGCAAGCCACTGTACAGCCTCTTTGCTGATGATGTTGACCTAAAGAAACTCAGGAGGAAGGAGAAGGAGATGCAAATGGAGATAAGAGAGAAAATGACGGATTATCAAATTGAAAAGGTGATAAGAGACAATAAACGCAGCACTTTATTTAAAAAAAAGACGACCAAAGGAGAGGAAAAAGAAACAGAGGATGACAGAGACAGTACAACAAACAGCCACAGGCAGCCCTTGCAAGCAGATCTTGACAGAACCGATACACTCTTTGATCTGTCCAGTCGACCCGCAAACACAAGTGCACCAAAGTCAGGGGTAGAGACTGACATTACCAAGTGGCTCAGAGACCTGAAAGCAGAAAGAGAACCACCATCATATTATGATCAAAGTGAGAAGACTAGAGAGAAATATAGCAGATCATCCAAAGTTAGAGAGATGGATTCTGAAACATCCAGTTACAGGTTCTCCAGATCCCAAAGGGAAGAGCTAGACAGCTGTTCTTCTTATGAGTCAGAAGGAGATTCACTGAGAACCATGTCAAGGTTTTCCTCTGCTTCTGCAAAGGAGGACAAAAAGATGTATAAGTTCACAAGGTCAAGAGTCAGTGAGACAACAAGCTCCAGAGAAAAGAGCCCAGAGCTGCATGCTTTCAGCCGAACACCTGAACCGTCCTTTGACTCTGAATCCCCTGAATCATCTACACAGAGTCGAGTTAGATCTCATCATGTGGAAGCATGTGAAGAGGAGGCCAGGTCAGACATGTCCGAATTTGGAGCTAAGAGAAAGTTCACACAGAGCTTTTCAAAGTCTGAAGAGGACGGAAAGAAGGAGGCAAAAATGGAACAAAGTGAAGAAAGATTTGCATCTAGACAGTTCTCCCAGTACAGGCGAAGCATGCGTAAAGAAGAGGAAGAAGAGATGGATGATGATGCCATTATCGCTGCTTGGAGAAGCCGACTAGAAGAAACTACGGAAAAGCTCCGGCGGCGAAGGGAAGAGTGACCAAGATGAGATTATAGGAACACAAGCAGAGCCACAGAGTCCCTGAATCACTCATCATTATATTTCTGATAGTCCTTTGTGGTTTGTAGGGCATTTCCTGCAGATAGTTCTTTTCTTAATCAAAAGCGATAAAGGAAAGAGGTCAAGTTTTGGAAGTGTTTGTGGTTTGTCAGAAAGAAGATGCTAGTATTAAATGATCAATGTATGTAGGAACACAATGTTAGAAGCCATTAGGAGCCAGACAATGTTTCAGCAGCAAAAGCACGTAATGCTGGCACCTCAATTCAAAAGACCAATCACATCCCATTTTGGTTATTTCAATTTCCTACTCTCATTAAAGACTGGACATATTTTTTTTCTATGATCTTTTTGATCATAAATGGAGGAAGCCAACAGCCTTTCCTAGGAACTTGAAGAATGTTCCTCTCTTAATCAGTTTTACTTTATACCACTGAGAAGATAGCCAGGTAGGCTCCATTTTCTGCACCAGTCTTCTAAGTGTCTACAGAAATAAGACAGTTCAGGGAAATACATATACTGTTTTAGTTCACTAAGTAGCAGAAACAAAGTTAAATACTAGAAAAAGAAGGTGCCTCCTTCTTTTTTGAAGTTCAATGCAGTAATGAATGTATTCCTATGGTAACGTTGTTTTCTATTAGATGGAGTAATCTGTGCTCCAGCATAGCTGGTTCCTGCTAATAACTTTGGGTCAGCAAAGGAAAAATGCAGTGATATAACACTCATCTAAAAATTATGTTCTAATGTAGTTAAAGAGACAGAATTAGGGTTAGCATTAGTGTTATGTTAGGCTGGGTTTCTGGAGTACTGACTTCAGTTTGTTAAACATATACAGCTCAGCTAAGTCTGTGCTTTTATGTCTATAGTGAGATGATCTCATATTGATTTTCAACATGATTGCCTTAGAAGAAAAGAGTGATACACAAACTGACCTCATAATAAAATAACATATAACTAAAGCATTGGTATAAGGCACCATGTACCTAAGGACACGTTGTATGTCTTGTTGAATGTGGCACTCAGAAGCTTGTTTCTTCTTGATGGCAAGTTTAGTTGGCACATTGCACTTAACGTGTTGTTTGTATCATGAGCTACAGAGGCAATTTTTCAGAGCGAGTGGAAGGAGCACTGTCTCCATGTTAACTGAGTATACCACGTTAAGAGCCTTGGGTCTTCCCATGCCCTGCAGAGCCTCCTGAGCTTGTGTGACGTGACCTGCCAGGCCTGCCACAGCATCATTTGTGTGGCTGGTATGATGCTGCGTCTTTGGTGCATCAAAGCACCCAAATCTTTATCACTAGTCAACATCCTCCACCTCTCTCTTATGAACACCTAGGTCAGTTTCTCCTGATTTCTGTTCTGGAATTATCTGTGCTTGCTTCTGTGCACAGACTGTATTTTGAAACAACAAAACCCTCTGGCAGAGTACAAAACAACAATGGAGGAGTGATGCAGTTTTGCTCTCTCACAGGGAGTTTTGTCTTTTTCTTGTCACCTCTTCTCTATCCCACTGCGATGCTTAGAGCTCACTATACTATTATGCTAGGACCTCTCCCTGTTTTAATTGTGTAATAGAGACAGCAAGCTCCACAGGGCAAGGGCTTGGTCTTTGTCCTGGTCTGTATGATGCCACACACATCAGCAATGCTATCTAAATAATGGCTACTGATAACAAAATGCAGCTGCCAATTTTCCTAAACTTAGAATCATTTCTCTCAACTACAACTCACTGATTAGACATTATCCCTGCTTCTCTGAAGATAAAGATGACTCTGACAGCCAGGACTAGGGTAAATGATAGCTACTTATTTTCAGGTGAACGGAGTCTCAAAATCAGGTGATTGAACAATAACAGGGGTAGAAAAATAAGAGAAATAATGTATTTTACTTGTGTGTGTTGGGTTTGGGGGTTGGTTTTTTTTTGAGTAAACTCAGATTATATTTTTGAAGTACATAAAGAACATGGTCTTTTTAATGTTTTGGGCATCAGGAGATGTTATAAGGCTTATTATGCACTTCTACTAAAATGTAATGTATAATACAATGCATCCCTTGTTTCTGCATACTTCTGCGAGTTGTATTTTTTTTTTTTAAGTAGTGGAATTCCAGGTTTTGATCCATATTCTGAGATTTTATATTTAATTTCTGCAATGTGTATTAGGATAGGCATTTTCCTCTTTTCTTCATCCATGGTACAGTTGCTCTGTGGAAAACAATCCTGCATCTGCATATTTGGAGCTTGTTTTCATTTCAGTCTAGAATTGGCCTTAAGTTTCAATGGATGAAAGCAGAAGGGTGCAATACCTTCTGGCACTGAATTTACTTTTTCATCGAAGGCTTATTCCCTCTGAAATATCTCTCTCCCGCTTCCTACGGCTGGCTGCTGCTCTCCACAGAAGTGTCTGTCCTCTGCAGTACTGTAGGGGGCATCTTGCACTGTAAAAGATGAGCATTATATGATGTAGTAATTGGTTTCATTTTGCACTGTACAGCACAGCCTTTGTTTGGGTAGCATTTTGATTTAAACAGTAATCTAGGCCTGCCGCACAAATAAATTATTCAAGACCGAGGGGCAGAATATGGTTCTATAACAAGCCTGAGCCAAACCATCCTGATAGCGAGTTTTGACCCTTCTGGGAAAGGGTTAAGTGGGTTCTGCTGACTCACTGAGGTAGGTAGCTTATTAGTTCACTTTTGTAAAAGGGAGATAAAAATGGTTTGCTGGGGAGAGGCCATCTAAGATGCTGGCTGAGCAGTCATGAGGGAGAAGCTTTAGAAATAGCTGAACTTTATTTTCTTATTGCTTATATCCTTGTTAATAAAGCCAAACCCCCAAAGCAATAAGGGGGTGGGGATCATTTTGGACTCCATTCAGTGTACGGCCTGTGCTTGAAAGCGAGATGGGAAAGGCTCCAGCTCACAGGTATAAATTACATGAAACAGTGACATAAAGACCTTGCATGGTGAAAATATTAAAGCATTCAGTCATAAGACCAATAACCAGGAGAGACAGAAATGGAGAGGTTGAAGGCAGGCTAGAAAGTCAGGTTTTAAGATGAGAATTTAGAAGGAGGTAATGAATCGGTGAAAGGGGAGAGATCTGCACAGATTGTTTCAGGTGACCAGAGCTGCAGAGTGAATGGTTTTTCAGCAATGACACTGGTCTGACAGTAGATTAAAAGAGGAGGTAAGTACCCAAATTTATCTAGGTAGGATTTTTCAGCAAAGATGCGCTGGGACTGATATTTTTTGCTCAGCCTATGTTTGCTGTTGTAGGCAGGAGGGTTTTTTTTGGCATTGTATAGTGGAAGGTGAAAGTGCAAGGAGCATCCATACAGTCAGTTAAGAATATAAACACAGGAACATCAGAAAGGCTGTATGGGGTCAGACCAAAGGTCCATGTGGCTCAATATCCTGTCTCCGACAGAGAACAACAGTGAATACCTAGGGAAGAATATAAGAGCAGTGATATAAGTGATATTTCCCCAGCATGATGTTCCAGCTTCTCATAATTTGCAACTCAAGGATTTCCTGGGCTAGACGTGGTATTTTTTTATTTAACAGCCCTTGATAGATTTTCCTTCTATGGAGGTGCCTAGTCATTTTTGACTTACAGCCATTATAGCCTTGTACCCGGTACCCTCTGTGATCTCTTGTGGTAAGAGGTCCCACAACTTATTCTATGCTGAATGTTAAGCCATCTCCTTTTTGTCCATCCTGGACTCACTACCCACTAGCCTCTTTAATGCCAAGATAATCTTTACTTCGTATCTAAATGCCCCACAAGATTCTACCCCCTCTATCACTATGCCCCATCCCTAGCTCTCTGTTTTTCAGCCCAAGTTACTCATTCCTCGCATGGGAGCTGCTTCATGTCTCTGATTATCCTGATCATTCTTCTCTGAACCCTTTCTAGTTCTGCTTTGTCACATTTCAGATGTGGGACCAAATCCTCACACAGGATTCAGATGAAGGTGTGGCAGGGATTTATCCTGTAGTGTAATTATCTTTTTTTCTGTTTTCTATTCCTTCCCTACTAACTCCTAATGGTTTGCCTGCTTTTTTGGCTATTGCTGAGCACCAAGGTGACATTTAATGGAACTATTTATTATATCCACAAAATCTTGTTGCTGGATAGCAATGGTCAGCTCTGAGTTCATCATTTTATATATCGTTTTCTTATGTGTAATGCTTTACATTTATTAGCCATGAATTTAATCTGTCATCTTAGTGCTCAGTCTCTCATTAAGTCCTTTTGTGTTTTTTTCACAGCCAGCCTCTCATTTCTACTATTCTGTTTCCTTATTGTCCTTTGAACAATGTAAAAACTCACAGTATGTGAGAAGCAAAGGAGTTAAGGAGGGATACATGAGAGAGAAACCAATTTGATGTTGGTCTGAGTAAAGTAAGTAAGAAAGTGATGAAAGCTGGAGAGCTAGGAGATAAATGTTCAAAAAGAGATCTGAAGACACTGGACGGAAACAGTAAGAAAGGTATGTAAGCTGAAGAGGCTAATGCAAAATAATGATTTTTGTTTAGAGGTATAATAATCTGGGGAAAGCTTACGAGGCTACCTCTGTGGGAAGGAAAGAGACGGTGGGATTTACAGAATTACCAGTTTGTGAGAGATGTGAAGGGGACTGTGAGAAATGGAAAGGGTGAGAGACATGAGTGGGTCATAGATGATAAAATGACATCTGTGCTAGACTGGGAATTCAACGTGGCAGAAGCAAGTTTGGAAGGAAGTGGAAATGTGCTAGAAATCAGTTATTGCTAGTGTTAACAGTTGCATTCTGCATTGTAATACTGATAGGTATGGGGCCATGGCCCATTTCCCCCCACCTAGGATTTCAGGGCAATTTGATTTATTGCATGCGGCACTAGTTTAGACTGGATAATTTTAAAAGGAGTTTAGCACCATTTCCCTCTTTTACAGCTCCTTGAGAAATGCTTACTCATTAGCTGTAGTGGAGAGCTAGGTGAATTATGAGACTAAAGTTTTACGTGGGGATATTTATGTTGCATTGCCTGCTTTTCCTGAAAGGGTTTAGCTGGAATACATTCAATATAGACACTATAACATGAAAATGCAGTATCCAGGACCTTCTGGAATTTATAGACAATCCAACAGAAATGCAGAAAGCATGTGATTAATACAGTCTAGAGCTTGGAAACACACTGCTTGCTCATGTACTCCAGCAAAATCTCTTTGAGAGCTACCTTCCTGTTTCCTTGGAATTTCACTTGTCATTTAGAAAAATGAAAGCGGGTTAAATCTCCGGCTTTTCCAGTTGAGAAGAAAACTTCCAAAATTGGAAGTATGTGTAACAAATAAACAGTTCTCTAGAGAGGTGGGAGTAAATGGTGTGTGAATTGCCCCAGTCACCTCCGGAAGGTGCTAACTTATTTGCCCAGGAGTAAATAATTTAAATGCCAATAAGACTTGTTACATTGTTCTTCATGTAAAAAAATGGAGGGAGGTTCAAAGTACATGTGTTTAGGTTGTGTACTGCCAATACCAGCATAATCTACTTAAATGAACACCCTGCCAGTTTGGCTACCCTTAGGAACAGAAATTTTTTTGACAAGGAAGAATCCTATCCTTTTGTTTTTTCTAGACTACCTTTTGTTCTTTGGTACATTTCAACATATTCAGGAGCTGATTCCATGTTGCTTCCATCTATCCCCCTATAACAACTATTCAGTAGGTTCTGAGCTTGGTGTTTTCCTGTGACTGCTGTTCTCTGCCACAGGGCACACACACACATACCCACAAGCACACACACAGAGACATAAAAGGAAAACATTATTTGTGACTTACAAAAGCAACAACTATATGAATTCAGATCTTCCAGGGACCAACAGGTTAAAGTAAATGTTGGAATGTCTATGTCAAGCTGTCCAGGTGTGGCAGTGTGAAAACTGTCTTAGCGAGCAGGAGAAGAGGGGCATCCTGTCTGTGCTTTGAACCTTCCCTTCTGAATCACGCTTCAAAGATTTTTATTTGCATGTATCTTTAAAATAGACAAATTTAATACTTACACAAGAGTGTAACTGCTTCCACATATGATTCATACCTGCAGGCAGATTGGTTTACGTTTAGTTAAGATGTGTATGCCCTGGAAGACAGAAATGGATATAACGGAAAATTGGCTTCATTGTTACCTGTGGAGAGAACAATGACTTATATAATCAGTCAATCAATTGATCAATCAATCACTTATTTTTTTCCAGTGTAACCCTTCATGCCAACATGCCTGAATGCTTTACTGTCATTAAATTAAATCAAAGAACACACCACAGAATGGACAAGGCCAGATCAATAAATCTTAAAACCTGATTCAAACTTACCAAGGACTCTGCACAAGTAACCATGAAAGGAAGGATGACTCCAGTCAGAAGGGCATGTGCATGGGCATAAAACTGAACCAAAAACGTAGGCGATAGTAGTTAGAAGACAGAAACATTTAAAGGAACTTTTAATTTTTATAGCATCACCCAACTACCAACAGCAGCTATCTGGAGCTCAATGTCTTAAGAGTCTTTTTGGACTTCTGAGTGATATTAGAAAATAACCATGATGGCAAGAACTGTTTTCAACTGGCCAGACAACTATATGTGTCAGGCCACATCCTGCCAAGAACATGCCTAATTTTAGAGATTTGCCTACTTGTGGTATCTCCATTTGATTATTGCAGGGTACCACATGAAAAACAGATGCAGCACACACCAGCTGGTATTAAACATTGTGTGACTGGTACCTCTTCATGGACTATCCCAGCAATTTGATCTTTGCAATGACTCCATACTGAACTCAGATCCAGTCAAAGGCTGTCTGGTAGTTTGCAGAACATCTCTTCTTCTTTGCTTGAGAGGAGAGCCACATGAAACCACAATAGTCTTTATGAAACTACCAATTAATGAGGGGCTTTGTACTTTTTGCTCACAGAAATTTCCTGGTAGCAGTCATAACCTATGAAGGTTCACTCTCAGAGCAGATAAAATGACCACAGGCCTAACTACATTCAAAACTAAATGCAAACCCCTGTTCTTCAACTTAAAGTTCCCTCCCTCAATAATTTTGCAAGGCATGTGCTCCTTAGTCTGTGAATTGGATCAAAAGCATTGCCTAGAGGCAAAGGGTCAGAGGAGATTCCACATATGAAAAGCAGGAGGCCCTCAAAAGGGTGCAACCTCAATTGCTGAACAGACACCACAAATAGGATGGATAAAAGCCCACATGAGACTGCTATGTGAGCAAGCAGAAGCTGACAGTTGCCCCTCAGGAATACTGTGTAAAGCTTTCAGTTCTGCAGGAGACGTGATCTGAAAGTCTGCTTCCTGGGAGCAATCACACCTGAACTGTTGCATGGTGCTTCAGCTGCATAATTTAATAGTTGTCATGTTTCATCCCAAGGTGAGTGTTCTTGGTGGTACTGTACATACAAAATTTGTAAGTCATTAGGGACAAAAGGGTCTATGCAAGAAAAGGTTAGGCATTATCCTCATGACTGGCAGAAGGGGTCCATATTAAAACAAAGAAGGTGTTTGATTTTCTTTTGAACATGGGCAGATGATTCAGCCCCACGTGCCCTTCATATGCTCCGTCTCTCCCATTCCCATCTCCTCTCTTTTGAAACAGATTTAAGTCCATCTACTTTTATATTTTCAAACAAAACCTATAAAAGGGCCATAAATATCATGACTCGCTAAAATGAAAGCTGTTTTCTTCTCCTCCCAGGAGACTCCTGCCTGAGAGAGAGACAGAAAGAGTTCACCTCTTTGAAAATTTCCTCCTCTGTTGAAGTAAAGCTGGTATCTAAGAGCAGTCTTCAAGGCTTTGTTCTTATCATCTTGACCTGGCTTTGTACTGGCTTCTCTCTGTATTGCTTGTGGAAGTGTGAAGGACGGGGCTAGGGGAAGGAGTTTTGGCTATCACTGGCAGAGCAAGGGTTATGCTTGGAAAGGGATTTCATTGTGGTTTCAGAAAATGTTATAAACTCAGCGCACCCGCAAAAAGAACGAAGAAACTCATTCCCCTCCTGGATCAGACAAGTGATCCACCCCTTCTGTCTCTAATGTTGGCCAGAACCAGATGCATCTCAGAAGGTATAAAGAAAGTTTGAGTGGGTAATTATGGAATAACCTGCCCTGAGTAAAATTTTCTCCCCACTTGGCCCAAAGCCCTCTTTCATCTCTCTTCCTTGGTTAGAGTTCAAGTCTATGCCCTGAAGCATGATGGCTTCTTTCCCTTCCAAACTGCTTTTCATCCTGGCCTGTCTAATGTAACTGCCTATGACAGTGTTGTGATGGGATGTATAGGTCTTGTCCATTGAGAGTCTGTGACAGATCATAGCCTTACTGGAAAGAGAGGCAGAGAGGTGAAGAGAAGGCGAAGGAGGAGAGCATAAACTCAGATGAAATATCCATCAGGAAGATGGAAAGAAGACTGAGTGCCTGAGAAACTAAGTGCTGCCTGCTGATCTGGGCTGTGGAGAGAGCTTGCAAGTGAGCATTTTTGCTTTTCAGATATTTCAGCCTGGAGCATGCTAGGAAATTCAGCTCTTGGTTGAAACTACTGTTCATCAATACTTCTCCTTAGATACATGTATAGATATTTTTTTTTTTTAAGCGGTAGAAGTATGAGAGCAGTCCCAATAAAACTATTCTACTATATTCTGAGGGAGCTTTTTCTTCCACCAAAGTTCATTACTCATTTCTGAAAAGGTACTGGAGTAATCTGGGGCTGCTAGACATTGAACACCAATGAAAATGTCTATTTTTCTACTGCCTGAAAAGGATTTAGAAAGCCAAATCCAGATATTCTTATCTAGGTCCTTGTTCCTATCTTATAAATAGCTGCTCATACTCCTGAATTGAGCAAAGAGTGCATCTGAAAGTGTCATGGAGATTACCAGCTTCCATGGGTTTGTTTGATCATTGCATAGTGCATCAACCTTTACATGATACAATGCCAGATGCCCTGAAGTGAGGGTTAGAATTGTCTGACACATGAAGGCTCTTGATTCTTTAGATGTTGTCAACATTCTCTCTGGTGATAGCACTATACCATAGGAAGCATTAATGAAGTTCCGGGGAATGCTTAGTGTACTTTCTAGATGGCTACTTTCCATAGTATGGAGGTTGAATTACAGCTTTCACTTATTTGTCCAGGAGTTCAATGGTTCCTTGGGAGAGGGAAAGAATACCTAGCCCTTGGATCGTATCCAAGCCTCAGTAATGACAAATTTCACTCCTACCATATCCAGTTTCCCATGTTCCTTTCCCTCAAAAGTGCTGCAAAGTGATCCAGCATTTTCCAAGTGATGGGTGTTGGAATCTAACCCAACCTCCTGGATGCCATGCTGAGATGTTCAAAGCATGTAGGTGTACTGGTGTTGGTTCAGTACAGGGGAGTGTTCATTAAGAAAACTGACTATATCCTTTATACTGGAAACAGCTGCAGTGAGCAGTTAGTGCGAGTGTTTAAGGCTCTGTAATCTCCTGTTAAGTCGCCACTTGCCATTACGTTTCTTTACTGGCCATAAATGAGAATTGTAGGGGAACTGAGATGTGACAATGATTCCATGTTCTTCTAGCTCCTTTATCAGTTCAGTAAGAGGATGAATAGCAGAAGGTATTTTGTGTTGTGGAATATTAACTAGATTGCTATGGGGTAAAGGAGCAGCTGTTTGCAACAGATTAACAGTCAGGGATGCATCTGTAGGTGGTAAACTCTGGGGCAAAGAGGGTGGTGTCCCTATTTCCCATCTTCCCCACGAGTCCACCTATGACTGAGGCATCAATACATCCATACCCAGTATGTTATGGGAACCTAAAAGTAAGGTCAGGCAGACTGTCTATCTGTTAGACAGAATTAGTTTAGCCCTGACCAGTGCCAGTGGGTGGTTAGTGATTTTCCCATTAACACCTACAATAGAAACTAACTGCTTGCTAAGCGGAGGCTGCCCTTTGTAAGTATCCTTACCAACCATTCATATTTGGGCTCCTGTGTCAGTGAGAAATGTTGTAAGGGAGTGATCATTAACTGTGACCATCATCTTGGGACTGGGATTCTCAGCAGTGGCTGCCAGTACTGCCACTGAATCAAGTCCCTACCTGATGTTCTTGCATGTCCATGGTCTAGGTTTAGTGCTGATAGATTTGGGTATATCACTGAGCTCACATCCCATGTGTTCTCTGGCTCCCTAGTCCTTATCCTTTTAAACTGTACGGTGCCATCCCATCTTCTGACAGGTCCCAGAGGGCTATCATGAGAAGTGAATGTGGGAAATTCATCCAGCTGCTGCAGAAGGGGAGTTGGGTGTCCATTGAACTGACTCGAAGAGAGTCTGTTCTCTAAACATTTTCTGTCATCTTTTACGCTCAGTAGTAACTGAGGGTGTTTCCTGATTTCCCCTTTTTGATTTTGTCTTTTACATGAAGATAAGCTGGCTCTTCTACATTTACTTTAGCTGCGATTCTCCCCTGGTTTTTATCCTGTAGGGTGTATAGTGATAAGTCTGCTAGCATATGTTGAAGGACCTCTTGGAAAGTAATGCAGTTTAAGCCTGTCTTCACGGCTAAAGCTAAAGTTTTCCACACCCCACCAGCTCCTTTTATTAGAAGTCAGAAGTGTACAGGCTCCCAAATGACCTCCCAGGGATGTGGCTCTGCAGGAAGGGGTTTTCCAGACCCTGGGGTAATGGGTGCTGGTCCTTCTAATTCAGCTAAAATCACAGGTTTCAACAGGGCAGTCTGCAGGCTGGCTGCAGAGGGCCAGGGCTACACACTTTTCCCCCCACAGTCAGCTGGATGCATCGTGCCTCCCCAGAAAAAAGTGCAAGTCCATAAGGGACTTGTAATATCTGGCTCTGCAGTACGCAACAATATTCCTCGACCTAATGCCAATGATAGAGCTTCAGCTGGGGCAAGGTGGAGCTGGTTAGCTCTGGCTGTCCAGATGTGTGCTAGCCCATCTGTGGGTGTTTCCCCTGGGTTATCTCAGTATCTCTCCTCCAGACTTCTTACCTCTAGGGCAGCAAACCCTCCAGCTGTGGAGGGAGGAGGGTTTTGGGCCCTTGTGGGCATTGTTCAGTTTTGATTACTTGTGCCAAGAGAGCAGGGGGCAGGGAATCCATCTTTTGCCATGCTTACATCACTATAGCTATTGCAAATGTATAGAAATTGTAAATAACTTGCCTTTTGTTTTTCCTAGTCACCTTTCTCCTTGTCTCTCCTTCAGAGATCATCCTTGCTTAGTGCCTGAAAATTCCTTAGCTCTTAGGGGGAGCTACAGTAAAGAAAAAAATGATGCTAGATTCTATTTTCACTAGAAAAAAAAAAAAAAAAGAAGTCATGTTATAACCTGATTTGGTGTGATTATACTGTAAATAGGCCTTAAACAGTCAAAGGGAAAATAACCCAAATAACCCACAATATTCACACCATTGACAGACTGTGTAGTAGTAATCACTGTTCTTCCCTGCTGTTCAAAATATTTTCCAAGTGTCCCCAAAACTGCACTGGCAGCAGAATGTGGCCCAATTCAAGGGCCTTAATGCTATTGCTAAGTAGAAATGATTTTTCTCCTAGAAATTTTCAGTTAAATAGTCCCTATTTTGAAAAAAAATCATAGCTATTTGCTGCAAAAGCACTAGAAAAAGGCAGAGACCATCAGAAATATTTCCGACAAGTCAGTCCCGTGTTTTAAAAAATGTAGTCCAATAAAGGAAAAAGTACAAATGTTGAATTTCAAATATAGGCATTTTCTAGCTGAAGATGCCAGAGATTTTTTTTCTTGATTGGTTGCTGAATAGGGAACATACCCACTTTATACATGGGGAAACAGGATCAGAAGTTTGTTTGCCTTCAGCTCATTTTTTCCCTCTTCCCCAAGAACTGTTACACTTTCTGTGCCACACAGAGAACAGGCATTTTAAACTGGTGTTTCAGCTTACCTTTAAGACCACAAACCTTCTTCACAAACAGCATGGCCACCTCTGCCTGTTGTAATGCTATGGAAGAGCTTTGTCGGAGAACCGCTTCCAGCCTTGATGCAGGGAGATGCTGTGCTTTTCCTGCCCTTTATGCAGAGAGTCTTTTATGTCTGATACCTGTGTTCAACACTTCCAAATATTTCCCCTTTATGACCTTTTATTTCTCAGCATCCTTTTAGGCGTAGTGTTGCTAAGGATAGAGTTATTTACGGTTACTCCATTAGTATCCAGCGGTCTTAACTAGCACTGGGACCCCACTGCAGTATGTACTGCATGCAGCACAATTCAAGATGTTCTCACCCTAAAAGACTTAGAAATTCAATGAACAAAGCAGACCTAGGCTGAGAGAAAGAGATTGCCTCTGTTAGTGTATTTGAGACCCAGAAATTGAGCTCAGAGTTGTACATGAATACTGCGGCAGAGGAAGTCTGAAAATTTCAAAAGATCAGGCCAAATTCATCTTGCTAACAAAGTCATTCTCTCTGAGCAATCACTCAGCTCTACGTGGCACAATTAAATACTCACTGGCATCCAGAGAGCACAAGCCCGACTCGCTAAACTGGTGATTAAGGCTTTCTCCTGAGAGGGGCAGACATATGTTTCAGGCTTTTTTCCAGAGAATACATGACGTGAAAGAGTTAAGCATTCATCAGTGCAGGCTTTTCCCCCACCAAGCCATGGCTCCTGACTGCTAACCTGCAAAGTTACAGTCTGTCTCTCTGGCCCAAAGAATACTGAAATAACCAATTCAAAGGGAAATAGTTGATGTGGTACACTTTCACTCCAGAATAAGCAACAGCACAAAAGAGGCTGATGCTTACTTGGACATGGATTCAGGTTCTCTCAGTGAGTTAAATCACTAACTTCTGAGATGGCCTGAACACTGAGCTACTGCGTTGGAAAATGTAATTCTCTGCTTTTTGTCACCTACTGCTTATGGGCTATGTCTTGTCTGTGGATAAGGTTGGCGTAAGAACCAAAGATACCTTAAGGGCTGTGAGCATAGGCTGGAAAGAAGTGCTTAATTGCAGTTTCATGTTTATCCATTATAATTCAGTATAATTGCAGACTGTTGCCAGAAGTGGTGGTCCCATCTCCCTCAGCTTGCCCTCCCCAGCCTCCAGGAAGCACATTGACATCACATTTTGTCAGCTGTAGCAATGATGTGGGTATGGGGCTTGTAAGATCAAGATTAATCTTGATTTGACAGAAAATTGATCTTTCTTAGGAGGTGGGGGCATGGTATTAATGACTACCCTGTAGCCAATCATATTGCTTTCTCCAAGACAAAAAAACTCAGCGAGGAAATACTCAGTGGGAATCTTCAACTATACCAGAGTAAAATACTACCTTAAGACTGAAGCAGACCCAGTCTTTGGCATTTCTTATTTATTTTCTGAAGAGATTGCCCATTTGTTGTGGTGATGTTAGGGCAGTGACTGCACTGTGTAAGGAAGCCAGGTACCAAACAGAGAACTGGAGGATCAGCAGGCAGGTGAGTCCCTAAAAGTCCCTAAATATGCTGCACTGAATTTTGCAGTGCCTAGATCATCTTTTGGATCAGGGTCCCACTCTGATGGTGCAGGTCGTTTCAAATACACATGCAGGCCATCACATAGATGGGGCATACTTTCCTGGCAAAACTGGCAGTTCTACCTGTGTTTTTCTGTTTGAGAAATGATTCATAAACAATCAGATTGGTTCTGGCTCTGTGTGGCAGATTGCACTCGAGCATGCGGCAGCCCTCTAGCTGAAAGCTAGGCTAAATCACACACGGAAAGTACAAGCCTTCTTTAGCATTTAACATTTCCTTAGCATTTAACAGTGAAACTCAGCAAAGCACCAGCTTTTATTTTTGCTTTGTCCTACTCACTCTCCCAAGGCTCAAAAGACTGCAAATGCCTCTGGAGTATCAAAGCTTCAAATCCAATGCAGACTGGCTATTATTCCCTTCGGCTGTGACCATGGCAGTCACGGAGATGGGATGAATGCTCCCCATCTAGGTAATATAAAACCTGTGTTTAGTATTAATTCCGTCACTTTTTAACCTGACTTTTAGTTTAGAAAGTAGTCAGCTGGCAACACGGGGCAATGCAATGCTCTATGCTTCTGCATAGACTTTCGCATGATAAGAGCTCATCTTGAAAGATGGGGGTGCTTGCTGAATGGGAGGGCTATCACAATTTTAGGCAGGATTAGCCAACTGGCAGAAGAAACTGTTCTGAGGGAAAGGTCTTGCCAAGACTTACACAGGCAGTGACAGGATTAGAAAGATACTGCATGTGGCACATTATAGCAGACACACACAAAGAGTCTTCCTATTCCCTTATTCTACCACACAGACCAAGTTACCCTAAAAACAAGTCCCTTGCACAAAGAAGCAGAATAAAATGCTGTTTGGCTTAAATCTATTCCTGCTTGTGAATGTAAATTAAATCCATTCTCCTTCAATTTTTTTTTTGTTCTGCTGCTTTTGTCTTTGTGGAAATTTTCCTTGTTGTCAGTCTGGCCCTGGCAGGTGAAAATCATAAACCCTTCTAATGTCAACAAGTCCTAGAAACACAACCTTGGCATCTTCCTGTCTTGGCTGGGGGCTACATGAAGTTACAGAACCCCAACCAGAGTGCACCGGTACATTGGCTTTTCCTGCCCTCTTCTGCACAATTATTTTTGGAAAGTTATGAATCTAGGCCAGAGGAACTATATTCATAACATCCACTATTTAAGCCTCTCACTCAGGTTCTTTCCTTGCAGTGGGAACTGACATACTGTCAAAGTTGACAGCAGTATGCACCAGTGTGTTGCACCAGAAGACATGGCCTTTTCTTTCCTCCCATCTCCTGAGCTCGGCTACTCCCATTACGTGAATGCTGGCTCACTCCTGTCCTTAATAAAATCTCCATGCTCCATACGGTCCCTCAGCCGCCCTTTGATTAGTGCTCCCAGAGTCTTCCTCATTGCTGACGTCGGGTGCAAGCACAGCTCTGTAATTTCCCGACAGCCCTTTTCAAACACTGGCTTTTAATCAGGCACTCTGTTTTACCAGCACTTCCTTCTCTCACAGAGTGCCTTTGAAGCAAGGCCGCTGATAGTGGTGGGGTTCCTTCTCTACTGCCCTTTTTTGTTGTTTCCATACAGGATTTTAGGACAGAATTTTGTAGCTTTTCAGATGCTCTTAATATTTTTTTTTTCTGTGTCATGATCCTAATTTCCTTCAGGATTTCTTCTTCCTCTCCTGGGAAATTTGTCTCTATTTCTGGCGTCTGTCCTTCCTAACCCTTCCCACTTCTTTTCCCTTCCAAAGACAGGGGAAAAGAATCCATTTAATATTTTTCTGTAGTAACGTCTATCTCATCTGTCAATAAATTACCCTTTGCCTTCTCTGGGAGACCCCTTTGTCTCCCTTCACTGACCTTATTCTGTACCTTGCCTGGTTTTTTTTAAGGGAGGATGCAATATCCCTGGGCTGTCATTCCATGAAGAACAGCTGTCATTCCTCCCATAGTGTATGCGTATGTGTTTGAGGAGGGAGGGGAAAGGGAGGGGGGAATTAGGGGAAGACAGGGAGCTGCCATTGGGAAATATGATGGTCCTATTCACAGTGGTGAATGTTTTTTTCATTCATGACATTCAGCTGCAATTCCGTCCTTTTCTTCCAGTGGGTTTTACACATTCATTTTCTGATTAACAGAAGCCTAACACTACAAGGATATTTATTAAACTAAACATTTTAAAAAGTCGTTATGTATGCATTTTATACATTGGTAATTTCTTCACAGCCTGCAATTGTGAGCTGCAGGGTCAGAGCTGCAGTCTGGTACTGCAGAGTAGGATTCAAAAAGCATATCTGTGGCTAAAAAAACATGACTTTTTCCACATATTTTCAGTGTTACAAACTGAAATGCTCACTGAGAGTGTTAAAGAACATGCTGTAGTCCTGCAACTCGCTAGCTGTGCAGACCTGCATGAAGAAGAGACAGAGCTATGAATCCACCAATTCCTGCGCTGTCCTTACTCCTTGCACTGTTTGAAGCACTGCAGGCTCCCAGGGAAGTCATCATGGAGCATTCCCTGTATATCTCATGGTCCAAGGGCTGCTTTGCAGTGGTCACAGGTACAAGTTCCCTTCTTCTTGCCCCTGCTCACCCACATAACCTAATCATAAATTAGTACAGTTCGGAAAATCAAATTCTGGCTTTGATCAAATTTTACCGATACTTTTAAAGAAGTCAAAGAACTGAAAGAAATCAGCTGAACATTCCCTCACCTCTGTAGTGTCTGGTAATTGCACTTCTTAACGCATGTATTCTCACGGACGTGAAATAAGGAAATACAGTTATTATCTATGATGCAAGTGTGCATTAGAGACACACGAAAGTGACCTGAATATACATGATGTAGGACGTGCTAAGGCCCTCATTCTCCAGGTATCTGAGTCAAAAACCCGGTGGAACAGACCACTCTTGTTTTATCCACTCCTGGGGTTTCCTTTGTTTGGAAACCAGTGACAGGCACCACGTGTGTGTCAGACCAAATCCAGGCAGGGACAAACCCGGGGCACCCCTCTGGACCTGTGAGACTGGAGGTATTCCAAAGCCCCAGATTAGGCAACATTAGAGAGATATTTGCTCAAGACAAACAAAAAAAAGGATGCCTAGGCATGACATATATATCAAAACGCGTGACTTCCTTGTCCTGTGCTAGTAGGACATCGGCAAAGCATCTTTTCTCTTAAAAGCACTATACTACTCATTTTACAACAGTTTTGTGACTGGTGCCCAGTCTGGCCCATTCTCTCAGCTGATGGCTCTGACTCACAGACTCTGCTAGATTTAGCTGCCTTAACTGAAAAGGTAACCCATCTCCACAGCCAGAGGTGATACATTCTTTAGCTACCACAGCAAAATACATTGATACAATCTTGAATTTAATCACTCATTTCTGCAATCCTCAGTTCAGGATATCAGAGTAAATTGGTATCAGCTGAAATCAGATTTATATTAGTGCATCAGGCTACGAGCTGAAAGAGCAGTGGACACACCAGTCCATTTCTTGGCCATCTCTTCTTTGGGTTAACTACCTCCAGCACCTTAGTAATGTAGGCAGCTGAAAAACAGTAGTATCTCAAACTTCACCTGGGGGAATCCCTGGGGCTTGTGAACCAGAGCCCTTACTTTCCTGTGATGTAAGATCAGGGTGCTGGAAACAGTTTCATGCCTTCAGGGACTAAGGCTCTGTCTGCATATGGAAATAGGGTTTTCAAATGTATCCTCCTACTGGTAACACCAACCCTGCTCCAGCACCAGCAACAATGTTGGGAATCTACTGAAGAATGGCTCCTGGCTACCACCCTCTTCAGGACTATCCCATGTTAATTATTCATCTCTTTTGTAAAAAGACACCTGTGGCAACTGGCAGAGTATCTGCCCAAAAATCCCCAGCCTTGAGGCTGAGAAACTGTTAAATAGCCTTAGTAATAGAATATTAAAACCTTGATGAATGAGCTAGCGTGGGTGGAAAAATTACCTGCTACAAAAGAGATGCCTTTTCCTCATTCTGTTCCTATAGTTGAATCCTTATCTCCTGGATAAATAAAAAAACCCCTCCCCAGTTATTATTGTTCTTGTTCAGCTTTTGAGTCCCGATTAGATTTACCACAGCTACATCCCTTTGGCAATGGAAGTGTAATTAACGCATTTCTGATGCACTCCAGTGGAATTCTCACCCCCTGCTCCGCCTTAGACTCAGTCAAGCTCCTCCTTTTCTGAATGCCTGTTGTCTGTCCTTCTAGATCACGTGTGAGATACACCTTGCTGAGTGATCACTCTCTCTGATCAACAGACTGTTCTGTATCACTTTGAATCTTTATTTTTAATCCTCAGCACTTGGAGCCAAACCTGATACCTTTCTGATGATAGAAAATCATGGATAGCTGCCTCACGCGGCCTGCTTCTCTTTTCAGTGTTTTCCCAGATGAGGCCCCAGGATTATTGCAAACCAGTCCCAGGAAGAAATGCTGCTCAATTAGGCAAAAAGAAACTCGAAGGAAAAAAGGAGCAGAGCCAGCAAATTGCTTGAGATAACAATCTCCCTCCACCCTGTGTCTCTGTAACTAAGAGGATTAGCTGAACTTTCTGTGTCACACCAAAACTGACAATAAGCAACAGTGACTTCCCCCCGCTGGCACTTGTACCTTCACATGTTTCATTTTCTTGCCCATACTACTGCCTTGCCCCTTGCTGATCGTATGACAAACCTGGGGATGAACATGATGGCTCTTTCCTTTCCTTTAAGATTTATGACTCAAAGCCAAACAAAACCCAACTCCAGTTATTCCATGCTCTGTTTCCTCCTAACAACTCACTTTTAACAGTATAAGCTAATCAAGGAAACATGGAAATATATTCTACTTTATCTCACCTGCTCTACCTGCTGTTTGCCAGAGATGCAAACAGCAGCCTCACTCAGGTATGCTACCACAGGAGTGGGCATAAAGGCATCCCTTGGGAGCTGGACCAAACCTGCAGTAATAATATATAAAGAAGAAGTCCCACAAAATTCAAAGTGACTGAGGCTCCATGTAGATACAGCACTGCCAGCAAGGAGCTGAATGCTTATTTCAGGTAAAGATCTATCATTGTGTGGTAGGGGGACTACCCAGGGTACTTTTGCAGTGAAAGGAAATGAAGTTTGGTAAAGGACTCTGTTGCTAATTATGGAATCAGCCCCATGGTCTTCTGACAACAGTGTACACATGGTGAAAAGAATGTGGCTTGTGATTGAAGATGACCAAACATCAAAAAATTTCAGTTCCTACAGTAACCAAATTCCTTTTTGCTGAGCTGTGTAGAACCTCACTTTAAACCAGGTAAGCAACTCCTTTCCAGGAGCCTGCCACAGAACCTGTACGACAAGAGGAAGTTCGTTCTAAAAGATAAGTGTCAAGGCTTAGGGTTGGCCTGCTAGATCTATAACAGGCACTCTCTGTTTACCCCTCTTCCCCCCCAAAAAAAATGGAAGGAGAAAGGGAACAAGGGAGAGAGACTGACGGATTGCTTTTGGCCCCCATCCCAAATGGGAGAGAAAGGGAATGAGAGAGACTTCCAGATTAGAAAACTAAAACAGCTTTAATGAAGATAGATAGTAATAATAAAATGGAATATATACAAAGATATACAAAACTAATATCAAACTCAACCCACCCCCCTAATGGCAATTATGTCACTGTCACCACAGATGCTGTGGAGCAGAGCAGACACTGGGAAAGTCCCAGACTGGGCTCAGCAGCAGATGGGAACTGTGTCAGGAACACACAAATCTGGACCAAAGGCAGAATGGATGGAGTCCTCCTTGGATACTGGCCATTGAAGAGGAGGGAGAGAAGGGGGGAGCCAGCCAGGAAGAAGCCAAAGTTATGAGACCCTCGTGATCCCTCAGCTTTCTACTGAATATGACGTATATGGGCTGGAATCCCTCGCTGGTCAGTGTAGGGTCACCTGTCCTGGCTGCTCCTCCCCGCAGCTGCGGCCTTTCACTTTCTGCACCCCGCGATGTGGCACACAAGAGTTAGCAGTGACCTTGGTCTGCACACCAG
>JAVSBS010000483.1:22796-33108 GCA_033124195.1 Coracias cyanogaster | reverse complement strand
TGGTTTTGGGTTGGGGTTTTTTTGAGTAGTCTCTCCTGGTCTGTGATTGTTTTGTGATAGCTCAGGAGATTATCAGACAAGCACAACTTCTATTACTTGAGCAACCTGGTGTAGTGGGAGGTTTCCCTGCCCATGGCAGGGGGTTGGAACTAGACGATCTTTGAGGTCCCTTCCAATCCAAACCATCCTGTGATTCTACAATACTAGTACCCTTTATACCATCCTGCACTTCTGTATGAATTCCTGTATTACATAGTTTTGTCAGTTACGTATTATTAAGACAAATGACAAAATGTCAGTTTTTGAACCAGTGTGGTATGTTAATATTATTCCTTCCTTACAGGTTAGGGACTGGGGGAATAAAGCTTGATTTCGACAGGCGCTTGCCACTGTCAATGTGAGAGCACTGGGTCCTCCAGCAACTAAAAGTCACTGGAACTCAGACTGACTGGCCCAAAATCAGTCAAGAAACCTGTGAGAGATGCAGAATCAGAAATGCAACCAATCTGATCCTCCACATTCTGCTTTAGTGACCAAATGGTTCTTCCCACGTACTATTGGCCATGATGAGACTTCACACCTTTCATATCTTTCCATCAACCTACGTATCATGTAATTGTGGATGGATTTAAGTGGTGAAATGTTCAAAATTCTATCAGAGCCTGTAAAACTCAGCTTTAAAATTTGTCTGTCTTTTAATATTTCTATGTAAATTAAGAATTTCAAAGTCTGAGACAAATAAATTCCATTCTTCCTCAACTATAGCTTAAGAACATGTACTAAAAATTATATATTTTTCTTTTGAGAAAAATAAAGCACTAAATGCTTTTGACATATTCCCATCCTGGAACAGCTGGTTGACATATTCTGCTTTGTATTCCATGGAAAGAACCATCAATCCCCAATGAACAATGCTACCTTTAAAATCAAGAGACCCTCATTCGCATTGCAGAAAATGGATGGAAGAACAACCAGTAGGAAATTATTCCTGGCATTGTTTCCTGACATTGAATCTTCCCCTTCCTTACAGATTACAGTTAATGAGTCAGAATCATTCAGGGTATCAACATTCCTTAGATCTAAGAAGCTCATAAACGACCCCTCTTTTCCAAGAGAGCATTTTAAAGTCACTTCCACAGGCACTGTTTACTACAGTGATATCTGGAAGGGAGTAATGGGCTATTTCCTTACATATGCTGTTTTGTCATATACCCGTGCAACCAAAATGCTTTTCCTTCAGATCTTCCCTTCGTTGAACAAATATTGCAAAAATTTTTCAATGTGTTTTTGCCATGTTCACTGGACAGTTATCTCCCTTACTGCATAAATATGCAACCAGGCAATTTTCTCATGTTTATTAGATTTGCTTCTGTTTAAATGTAGAACGAAACTCTCTAAAAATCCACTTTCATCATGCCTTTTCCTACAAGAAGACACACATCCACACACAGTCCCACTGCTCTTGTTCCTCTTCACTTTTGATCCTGTGTTTCATCCACAAAAAGAATTGAGGCAATCAAACTCTTCTACAGAAGCAATTTAGTATGTTCTAATCACTGGGATGCGGTATCTTGCTAGCTGAAGGAGATTTCTTTGTCTTTCTATGGATCATCTGTCCCTTATTAAAAAATAAATCAGCCTTGCATGCAAGCTATTCACAGAGAAAAGGAAAGGGAGACAGGTATAATCTCATTAAAATGACACCAAATAACAGGTATGGAATTTCTCATGTCAGCTGCACTGCACAAGACCAAACAGAAACTCTCCATAATTCTCAACATGTTAAAGTTAAAATTAAGTTTAGTTGGGTTTAACAAGCTCATTGATAAACCCTGCAGTCTGTGAGTGATTTCTACTTTTTATTATTAAAAAAAAGTTATTTTTGGTAATAAACATGCCAGTTGTAGGCATGCCCTGTTGAAAGGTGGAATGTTTTCATTATTACAAATATCTGTCTATTGCATAAAACTCATAACATGAATAAATACATGGCAATGTGTGAAAGATAGGGATGAAAAATTCCTATGGGATGAAACAAATTAACCAGAAATCACATTTATGGGTGTGGATACCCACTGAACTCACATATTGAACAATATGGGAGTTCTCCTTCCAATGAAATAAGAGATAAACAACAAAAAGGATGCTGGAAGTATCCTGAAATCTGAGCTATAAGAGTGGCGGAGACTAGAGGCTTGATCTAAAATCCACTGAAGCCAATCAAGCTCCAATATTCAACTTCAGCCTGATTTTTGATCAAGGTCCTGGGTCTTTTTAATGAAGCAAATGGACATATGAGTATGAAAGCCTACAGAGAGAATAAAATAATTGAAAGAGGTCGCTCTCTACATATTTGTATGCATACATATACCCACAAAACACAGGCTGTCATTTCAGCTCACAACAATTTTCTTTATTGCAGCTTAGCTAAAATCTCTTTAGTTAAAAAGGAAAAAGATAAGCAGCATCTCCTACCAAAGATATACACAGTATGGAAATTAAGACTATACTGTAAATCATCACTGCAATTAAGAGAACAAATCAGAGTGTGTAACACACTATGAACTAAAAAAGTAATTAAAAAATGAGGTATTTATAGTTGCTACTATCTCTAGTTGCTATCCCCAGAAGTACTCTCTGAGCAGCAGGCACAGTGTTCAGATATGACTTGTTACATGTTTAACATGGAACGACAGGGTTCCTGCCTTGGTAGCCTGTATTACATGGGTATGCCAGGTGTCTATTACCAAGGCAAACCACAAAATAAAAAACATTCCAAACTTCCCCTGGCTTTTCTTTGGCTGAAAAATCACACCACCACTCCTTTCCAGTCTTTAGCTATATGGATCTGTTAATAACTCTGAAGACCCATCAGTGGTTTGGGGTGATATCAGTATTCTTGTCCACTAGGGCTTCCTTTATTATATTGGCAATACTATTTCACAACAACCTCTTTGGCAGGAATCGGGAACTATATCTTGAGTTACAAAGCAATAAAAGAGCATTAGGGACACACTGTATCTGAATTACATTGCTCTAGGCAGAATTTAGGAGGGCTTCACTCAATTTCATTCATCAGTGTGCTGACACAGGTACATTCGAGCACAAAATGCACAGAAAGCGGTCATTACACAGAGACCAGTTTCTTTTCTTTCTAAGCCTATTATATGATGGGGAAGAAGCGAAGGGGAAGAAAAAAAGAAAGGAAAACTAAGTGGGTTACTCCTACCACAAGTCAACCATTTTTTAAAATAAAACACTTACAATTTTTCCTCTGTCTTCACTCTCCTTTAAAAGTATACATAGCAATCTACAACGGTTTAAATGCTTTCAAACAGTGGTTGCTTAATAGAACAAGGGTAAAAAACAAACAGAAATTAAACACGAACTATGAAAGAGGAGCTGTTTAAAATGTTTGAAGTTTCAGTATGACTGGTTCTGGAAGCCTGCTGTAAGCTGGCCTTTATTGGCATCATTCATGCATCTTGGCGTGCACTACTCAGAGTGGGGAAATCAAGGCAGCGCTTACCTGCTTCAGATAAGTCTCTGAGGGAGCTGCTCAGTGCGCTCCTCTTCAGCCCCTCCCCAGTAGCGTAGCTGTCATCCAGGCAAGCTCTGTTCAGTGTCCCGTTGCCAGAATCTTTTTTCAGGCTGGAGCACTGGGACATGCTTGGACGCACCACACCCTTCTGTTTTTCTAGCTCAGCTGAAACAAAGAGAATAATTTTGCAATTCATATTTATGGGTTATAATGAAGGGCATGGTAACACCACCATTTCTGTGGGTGACCATGTGTTATGGTGAGTAATAGCTAAGAGTTCGTTTTGGCACTGTTAAATGCCAGAGAAGAGCTTCACCCCTGTTAATTAACAGCTTTATATTGCAACATAGAGGATCAAAGGTTATTCCTCTTCTGGAAAAACCAAAGATAAAACTTCATGTTTAGATAGTCATGTAAATTCCAGCAAAATATATCACTTTGTACTATGGCTGCCTAATTGAAGAAATACACCAGTATCGACATGGAAATGAAGAAAAATTCAGTGAAACTTATTTGAAGGGCCATCACTGAGAATTTCAGAGTGATTCTTACTGTAATTTATACTACAAATTACAAATCCAGTTCTCCTCTGTCCCTTGCTCTTTGCAGTTTGTCCAGGCTAAATTGTCGCTGTAGTGAACAATAGTCAATGAACTCAGGTGGGTCTTAAGGTGTCATTGGGTTTTTCCTCTTTTGAGAATCAAGGCCATGGGAAAAACCCCACATTATTTTGAACTTCTAAAGAGTTCTAATGGGTTATACACACATCCAAGATTTTCTTATTTTGATTAGCTTGAAAATGCTCTCTTTTATGTACCTTTGTACTTACACTCTATTCTGTGCTTTTCCATTTCTTGAACCTCTGCAATTGACTCCCTCAAATCATCTGTAAACTTCTTTCTGTCCTGAGGATTTGGTGCATTGAAATTTATTAGTACTTTGATATCTGCTCCTGGAACAGCTGATGTGAGCCGAATACCGTTGGGATAATCTGGAAGAGAGAACCAAGAAAAACTAAGCTCTGGTTATTCCAATTACTTTTCTAAGAAAGCCCCCCCCCAAACCGAAGGCTTTTTACTAGTATTACCATAGAGAGGACAAAGTCTAAATACCCTTAAGGTACAATATAAAAGAAAAAACGCAGGAAAAAAAAAAAAGAAAAAAAAAGGGGGGATAATTTTTGATTCACGGAACAGACCCCATTATCTACCTTAGTTGTGACCACAGTTTTGCTGGGTACAGACTATTTAAATACATTGAATCATAGACTGGTTTGGGTTGGAAGGGACCTTAAAGATCATCTAGTTCCAACCCCCCCTGCTATGGGCAGGAATACCTCCCATTAGACCAGGTTGCACAAGGAACCTCAAGTGCTCTCAAGTACTAGAAACTGCCTTATACTTTTAACTTGACATTTGGAGGAAGAAAACACACTAGCATGTACAGCTTCTGGGATTTCCTATTAAGTTTTGTTCCCTGGACATCCTACTTCCCTTTTTTTCCTGGGGGTGGTTTCCCTTAGTCCCTCTTTCGGCCCATACTATGGACATCTTCACAATAAAAGGCAGATTTTTCAGAAAAACTATCTTTGCCTCTTTTCCAGCTGCACACCTGAGAATGCAGATTTTAACAGCTGGTCAAAAATACCTCCTGGTTGAGACGGCAGGTTTGTTTGCAGAAAGAGAGCTCATAGTGGAGATATGTCCTACTTACAAAATAGAATCAGCCTTTGGTTGAAGCACAGAGCTGTACAACCCCGGTGTCAGAAAACCTCAAAGCGTGCATTCTAATTCACAATGTTTTCTTTCACCCACCTGCCTGACCTCATTGGTTTGATAAAGTTCTCAAATATTTACTTAAGTATTCATCCTGAAGTTCAAGTGCTGCCATGAACTAGAAATTCATGACTCAAGAATGAGCAGATGATGTAAGGTGCTCTATTCCCTCAGAGCCAGTAGGTTTCAACAAGACGTAAAATACTGAGAAACAAGTACAAATGCTGTGCTTTTTAAAATGATATAGCAACTTCCAAATCAGAGTCACAACTAAAGGTGAAGCAAGGACATTTATCATCCTTTGGTGAGAAAAGATGCCAACCACTGCAAGCCTCAAAGGGTAGAAGAGAAGGAGGGAGCAAGAATTTGGGGCTTCTGCCAGGGTCTAATATCAACGTCTTGCACAGATGGGATCTTCTCAGTGCTTATCAATATCTAAAAGGTGGGGAGTCAAGAGGATGGGGCCAGACTCCTGTCAGTGGTGCCCAGTGACAGGACAAGGGGCAACAGGCACAAACTGGAACCCAGGAGGTTCCATCTGAACAGGAGGAAAAACTTATTTCCTGTGACGGTGCCAGAGCCTGGCCCAGGCTGCCCAGAGAGGTTGTGCAGTCTCCTCCTCTGGAGATATTCCAAACCTGCCTGGATGCCATCCTGGACACCCTGCTCTGGGTGACCCTGCTGGAGCAGGGGGGGTGGACAAGATGACCTCTAGAGGTCCCTTCCAACCCCCACCATTCTGTGATAGCTGATCTGCTTCTACTGACCACATGACAAGGGCATCTACCTTCACTCAAGTAAGACAGCTGCCTCAAGTGGTCTGCAGCTGCTGTCATTCAGAATGCAGCCACAAGTCTGGTGCTAGGCAAGCTAAAGGGTGGAGAGCATGGTATGAGACCATGGACTGTTTGAACACTGACAGTGGATATGCAGCAAACAGTGCTAGAGAGTGCAGTGCTTGAGGAAAAAAAATATATTTAAAAAAAAGGTTATGAAACCAAAAAAAGAAACTTGGTAACCCCAAATCTCATAAGCTACCTTCTCATATGAGCAAAAAATGGATTTCCACTTACTAAACAAACAAAAATAGTTCATATTTCTCTATGTCATATTGATTAAACATCAGGAAACACATAAGTATTTACTGGTTTCAGATACACTCTTTCTGAGGTGATCTGCTTGCCCTTTACATTTTGTCAGTGATTTTGATAAAAAATGTAAAATATACTTCCCTTAGGGCCTATTTATTTACTAGAGACATATGACATCATTCTCCCTTTTGGAGCTCATCCATCCCTCAACGTAATTGACTTCTAGCATCAATGCCAATCGTGGTGTTTAACCTCACCGGTAGCCCAACCAATATTTTTCTTGCTTCTGCTTTAGGGGCACTAAATTTCATTCACTTGAAACCCGCTGATTCTGACAGCTGCTACTCAAAGATTTACTAGATGGCTCTGGCCAAAATGCCCCAAAGGTGGCTGGGGACAGGGGGAACCGAGAATATGAACGGTACAAACCAGAGGGGAAGAATCCCTCTCTCTCCTAGCTGGAAGATTCTGCATTCCATCTAAGAGGCACCAATATTAGGAGTACAACCCGCTCACTGATTCACTGTATTGAATTCACCACAGGAGCCCAACTACGGCTACCGAAGTGTCTCAGTTAAAATGCCTCCAGTTCACTGGGAAGAATCCAACCTTTACTCCTAGTTTCACTATAGGTATTTTTAAGTTTACTTGAATAAAGTGTTTCTACTTATGCTGATGAGATTAGCTTTTTTAAAAAATTATTTAACTTGACATCAGAGGAATTGTATGTTCTTCTATTTTTAGTAGAATCCAGGACAGAAATATTTGGCCTTCCTGCCTAAAAATTAATTTTATATCACATAATGTATTCAGAGAGAAGGAATGTGTATGCATATAAATAAACTGCAGACTACTTCACTGCTCTCAGCTCTACAGAACCTTCCCTTTTGAAATCTCCAGATGCTTTGATTCAGGAACAGGGACTTCTTTTGAGTGAGATGAGCACCGGAGCACATTCTCAAGGACATGTGAAAACTAAAAGCCCTCCACAAGACAAAAGCACAGAAACAGTGAGTGTTACACTGAACAGTATCCAATTTATCATGAAGATCAAGGTTTGGTTTATAAACCATGAAGTCAGGTCAAGTAGAATGTCTCCCTACGTACCATAGAAACAACCATGCTCTGCTACGTTATTACTGATGCTGTCCCTGGGCTTAAAGTCAGGACATTAGCAAACTGGTTTTGTTGCCAGGTCTTTGTCTGCTAAGACTAAGCCTGACAAGCATTAGAGGTAAACAGGAATGTTGGACTGATGCAAGTTACAACTGACATAAACAAAAGGTGTCAGAAAATACAAACTTTACCCTAGACTCGCTGCATGATCTACGCACAAAGTTAACATATACATGAGGAAAAGAAATTAAATAGTACATTAATATGTAGTTAATAATTACAAAATAGTAAATTAAATAAATTAAATAATGACATGTCATTACTACAGAATCACAGCACAGTGGTGGTTGGAAGGGACCTCTGGAGATCATCTCATCCCACCTCCCTGCTTCAGCAGGGTCATCCAGAGCAGGGTGCCCAGGATCATGTCTAGGGGGGTTTGGAATATCTCCAGAGAAGGAGACTCCACAACCTCTCTGGGCAGCCTCTGTCACCCTCAAAGGAAAGTTTTTCCTCCTGTTCAGCCGGAACCTCCTGGGTTCCAGTTTGTGTGTGTTGCCCCGTGTCCTGCTGCTAGGCACCACTGAAGAGAGTCAGGCCCCACCCTCCTGACCCCCTGCCCTTTAGCTATTCATCAGCACTGATCAAATCCCCTCTCAATCTTCTCTTCTCTAGCTAAACAGCCCCAGGGCTCTCAGCCTTTCCTCAGCACAGAGATACTCCAGTCCCCTCAGCCTCTTCAGAGCCTCTGTTGAACTGGACACAATACTCTAGATGTGCCCTCACCAGGGCAGAGTAGAGGGGAAGGAGAACCTTCCCCAACCTGCTGGACACACTCTTCCTCATGCACCCCAGGAGATCATTGGCCTTCTTGGCCACATGAGCACACTGCTAGCTCATGGTAAACTTGTCCTTCAGCGCTCCCAGGTCCTTCTCTGTGGAGCTGTTTTCCAGCAAGTCAACCCCTTGCCTGTGCTGGTGCAGGGGGTTATTCCTCCTCAGGTGCAGGGCTCTACACTTGCCCTTCTTGAACTTCATGAGGTTCCCCTCTGCCCAGCTCTCTAACCTGTCCACGTCTTGCTGGATGGCAGCACAGTTCTGGTGTTCCAGTCACACCTCTCAGTGTTGCATCATCAGCAAACTGGCTGAGGGTGCACTGTGTCCCTTCAGCCAGGTCATTGATGAATATGTTGAACAAGATTGGACCCAGGACTGAACCATGAGGAGCACCACTAGCTACAGGCCACCAGCAAGACTCTACTGATCACAACCCTCTGAGCTCTGTCATTCCACCAGTTCTCAATCCACCTCACAGTCCACTCCTTTAACCTGCACTCCCTAAGCTTCTCCATGAGGATGTTATGGGAGACAGTGTAAATTACAATAGCAGTTATTTATTATACATTCAGTTCCAGCTGACTGTACCATTGACTCAGGAGCAGATATATTTGTTTCTTTACAAGAATTTTATTCTTTACAAGTATTCACAAGCCACACATTTGACTAGATTTGGCTTCTGACTACAACAAAAAAAAATCTAAACAGCAGTCTTGCTCTTTCTTCTGCTGACACTGTCTGGATTTAAACTTTAGGGCTAAGCTAATTTCAGAGAAATTTTATTGCTAAATTCAGAATCAAAGTCTTCTCCATCCCTTTTACTCACACTATTTTTTATTTTATTTCATTTATAAATAAAATCTTAATCTAAAAAGAGAGGAAAGACTTACACTGATTCTCAAAAAGAAGAACTTGCATTCCATAGAGGGAGAATGACTGTCGAAAACTGTATGTAACTGAGTTCTTCTTCTTTTGAAAAATCTTGGTCACCTGAAAGTTATCAAATACACAAAGTGAGTCATCCCTTTTATGGTGTGTGTGGAAAATGAGTGTTCTTAACAATCAGCATACAAGAAAACATTTTATGCCAAAGAAAGCTGTAATCTGCCAGAAAATATGAGCTTGTAATTTCCCCCCTTTTTTTTCAATGTAACTGATGTATTTTGTGAAGAAACAAAGCTAGCTTTGAAGCACAGGTATCTCTTAACCAGGAGGTTTAATATTTTACACACATACAAAGCCTTTGTCTTCCCTCATCTCCAGAACTCTACTTCTTGAAATTCCAGAAAGGAAAAAACTGTGCATCCTTATTGTGCACTGTACCTGCTAGCAACAGTGTAAATATGTTTACATTATCCTTTTTCAAAAACTTAGCTGCTACCACACTTCCCTTCATGCTTCTTTCTTACAGTCTGATGACAGGCAGGACACACCTATGGACCTCTCCACACAAGTTTAGTTCTTGGCCCTTATGCTTGTGCGCTGTGACCTTCCAAACCTGCCTCACTTGTGTGTCCCTCCAAACTCCATCTTGCAGCACCTCATCCAGCTGTGCCCTGTTTTCCTGATGATTTGTATAGCATCTGTCTCAAGAAAAGCTCTGAGGCTGTGGAAACCTTTACTTTTTGCTACAATAGAAGTAACATAGTACTGTTTACTACCAATTATGGGGTTCTGAAGTGTGAATGCAGCCACTCTTTATAACCAAGAGGTTTATTTTTACTAGTTCTTTCTTATTTTAACTTCTGGCAATGACATTTTACTAGAACTGACAAATTTGGTCTATATTACTCCCAAAAGAGTTTGACAAAACTACTGACATCTAAGTAACAAAAAATGTCAGAAAAATTGCAACAATGATCCATCATAGAACGCTCTAGGCTGGAAGGGACCTCTAGAGGTCATCTGGTCCAACCTCCCTACACAAGCAGGGACATCTCTACCTAGGTCAG
>JAVSBS010000483.1:0-11265 GCA_033124195.1 Coracias cyanogaster | reverse complement strand
AGAGGGGTTAACAGAGAGTGTCTGTTGTAGGTCTGCTGGATTGAACCTAAACCTCGACAACTTTACAATAAAATCTCTACACTAATTTAAGTTTTGCTAAGCTAAACCATCTGTCTTATATAAAACTAAGGCAATAAAATCACCAAAGAGGACTTTCATTTTCAAGATCTGGAATTCCAGAACACCACAAGTATTTTGTTTTTTTCCTAGGACTAAGGTGGAAGTACAACATGTACACAAGAATATGCACTGCCATGCATCTGAGATACACCACTATATTTCTATACATTAAGCAGCTCGATTCTGTCTTTCTGCCATTCAGCCTATTTTTAGGTCTCGCTGAGAAAATGGCTGTTAAACAACACACCAGTGCTGACTGGTGCCTGCAGTAGGGACCTACTCTGCTGCCATGCTGCTATATCCATTGTTGTTAAAAGAAGAGAGACTCTGCACTAAATTGTGCTTATCCTGTGTGTAAAAGCAGGGGCAGGAGGAGGAGAGGGTTGCAGTGACCGAGCAGGCAATTTTCCTAGCCTTTGCACAAACATACAATAATGGAACTATAATAAAAGCTGCTTTTTCCCTATGGGCGCAAACTATCTTAAAGGAAAAAAAGGGACAGGGACTTCAGCTTCATTTTATTCCTCTAATATCTGAGTGTTCTTCTGTGATAAAAGGTAAATATTGCCTGACCTATTCTTCCTTGAGTGCCCAGGAACAACAGGAGGTATCATCTCCCTCCCCATGCACAACATTCCTCCCCAGCTCTACAGTGACTGCTTTCTGTCAGGGAGAGCTGAGCTGAGACTTTATAAAAACCTGTTCTTTTGCACCAGAAAGAACCAAGACAGAAAGATCTGAGATGCAGATTTGAAAAAATACCTGCATTTTTTTTGGCAACCTAATTGCAGGCTTTTGTGTGCCATAGCCTGGGAATAATTTCTCGATGAGGAAATATACCAAGGAAGAAATCAAAATGAAATTTTTGTGCTATTTCCTATGTACTTTTCATGAAGGTTTTGGAGTTGGGATTTTTTTTCCCCACTGAGAATCTAAATCCTTAGTTTATTTCCAAAAGTCCTCACCATAGCCTAGTGATTTGTGTTCCTTAATACACATACATATCCTGAGAAAATGCTAGTTTTCTATGGAAATAACTAACATATAAGTTTCTAGCAAAGTCATTAGTCTGCATCTCTAAAGAACATAGAAAGCTGTTATGTTGCTCCAGGTCCTAATTTGTGACAAAAACACAGAGACAATGGCTCTGTCTCCTCTGCATGTCTACTTAACAAGAGTAAGAAGTTTATGCTTTTGAAACTAGAGGGAAAGAAATGTTCTTTTAGAATACAACTCTAAAATATGTAAAAGATCTTACTTAATTTTTTCAAAATAGGGACCTGATATCCTTTGTAATACACTGGTTACTATGGAGAAATCACAAAGCGCAAACTATGAAGAGAGCATCTCTATAGGAATTCATTAGCAAGCTTATGCTGCAGTGTAGTGGTGTAATTTGCTGTCTAGAAATTACATTCCTCCTCTCAGGAATAGTTCACAACATGCAACGACACTAGATTGATATCTCTATAAACAAACACACACATTCTTTGCAATGGAATTTATTTACTGTCATTCAAGTACATAGAAGTTGTTGTCTATGAGCTGCCCTTTGACTCTGTGAAGGGTGTAAGTGTGGCAAATTCCAATTATATCTAAAAAAATTGAGGTACTGAAGAATTCGGAACACAAGGTAATAGTCATTTTCCAGCTACACTGAAAGAACTGGGAATAAAAGGACCTGACAATACCTCCACTCAAGACAGACACGATAAAAATTACCAAATATACACTTTGTTCTGTTTTCACTATTCCAGAAATAACTAAAGCCTGTAAAACTGACAGTAGCTTTACAAGTCAAGTGAAATCAGAACCAAGTGCCCTGTACTTTGTCATTTTCCCAGAAGATACATGGAGTCCCTCCAATGACAGTTACAAGGCAAAGCTTTCACAACCACCACCGTTAGTGTCTGCTTACCCCTTAGATTCTTGACAAAATCTTCGAGCTTCATTTTGCGCTCTGGTTTCACATTCGGGCTGTACATATCTGTGTTTAGCAGTATGATGGCAAAGGCTAGGATGAAGATGGTATCAGGGTTTCTAAACTGTCTCACAACACCTGGGTTGCAGATACAGTAGCGCTGGCTGTAAAAAAGCAAAAAGCGGAAGCTGTCAGGGCTACTAATTACTATTTGAATTCTACCAAATAAACCAACGGCTGCTACATTTCCAAGGCTGAGCAAGCGATTATTCACATTCCATTGATATATGTAGTTTTCTGTCCACATATTTTTGTGAGCCAATCCTAGAATGCGGAAGGCTTTTGTTTTCTACTACCACTGTAACTGCACTTCTTAGAACAGATACTGAGCTACAATTAACTTCAGTATTTTAATTTTTTTTTCAGTAAGTATTTTTTTCAGTAAGAAATACTGCAGTGTAAGAACATTGCATTGATTTTAGCTTACTGTCACATGATGATTTACATCTCATTCTGTCCTGAAGAAAGTGTGTGTTGGTATTAGTAAGCTAATGCTCTTTATTCCACTAGTGTTGAAATGCTTGATGAAAGGTTCAGAGCATATATACTCTAAAATATAAATGATCTTAAAATTACACTCATACAAACTCTTATATGCAAGTTGTTAGACACATGAAAAGTTCCTGAATTTCTTTTCAGTTGATGCCAGAAAGAACTTTTAATTGATAAACCTTGCCACAGTAATACAAATGACAGACATGAACAGCACCAGGAGAAGAAATTTCCTATTTCATACTTAGCAAACCCGCCACAAATGACATGCTGTATTTGAAACTGCATGTAGCTCACAAAGACGCTGCAAATAAGCATGGAAATAACTTGAATATACTCAGCTTTCCCCATTTTCCAGTTTGACCATTAGACAACAGCAGGTTTCTGGTGATGGAATGATTTATTTATCATACCTAAAAGCTTCAATGAGCCGTTCTACTTTCTGGGCTTCCCCTTGGACACGGATATGAGCCTGAAATTTCCTGAGTGCTTCATCCAGTTCCATTGTTGAGAAGTCCATCTCATCCACAACGCAGCTAGGATAAAAACATAGTGCCACTGGGTCTTTAATTTCTAACAACATAGTACCACAGGTAACACTTTGAGACCAAATGAACCTTTCTATTTTCCATCTCTTGCAGAGATTCATGGAGTCTTCTGACACATTCTGCAGCAACTGCAACAATTGTTGGTAAGATGTGAAGGAACGACTGCAAGTAGTAGATCACTGAGAATGTGTCTGGGTAAGCAGGCCATTGGTTTGTTTTTTTTAACAGAAGAGCTGCTGGAATGACATGTCTGACCAGTGTAAGTGACATACTATCACCAAAAATAATTACTGGCTTTATGCTTCCAGGCCAATCAATTATTACAATGCCTACAATAATAATAAATATACTGCTCAAATTATCAAATGTCCAACAGCCTGCAGCAAGCATGAGAATCTGCTCTGTGTCTAGGAATGTTCTTATGGAAAAAAATAATTTAAAAATCCTGTTTGGATACTCTCTAACTACTCCTGTAATTCTCCTCTCCCCATCATTTGCCATGTCTCTCTGTTAACATTTCTGCCAAAATAATCACTTCTTTTCTCTGAAAATACAGCACTGACCAAAAATAAAAGAGGAACCAGTTTTAATATGCTCAACAACGTGAACTATGTCATTCTAACATTTTGGTCATAAAATCAGGAGCTTATAAATTTCCTTTCTTTAAACTTAGCTTTTAGTTTTTAAATAACCAGACATGAACCACTGCAGTAACAGCACTGTAGCGCAGAATCCACGGAAAGAAAGCTCAATCTAGCTTTCAAAGGCTTTTCTTAAATGTATAGCTATGCAATTGTAAAGCAGAGTAGCTCACGCTTTCCTTCTGGTAACACATAGCAGTACCAAAGCAATTTATTCACTTTGCCTTGTATATTTTTCCCTTTATGCAGAAGTGCAACGTAAGAAACCAACTGCCTTGGCATTTCTCACGCCCTTTCTAATCCACACCTAAAAACCTATTATCAGTTCTGTACTGATGTTCACAGTCTTCCCACCTATTGTAAGTTCTGTAACACTTTCAAAAGCTCTTTTCTCCTTCAAAGCTGTAAAGCACACGTCCAGACAAGCTGGAGGCCGAATGAAGTAATTAGAGCAATTAAGGACCTTCAGAAACCTGCTGGCCCACAACATAATCTGGAAGGGTCTTAATGTTTTATATGAACTATGGAGAGAGCAGATACACTACCACAGTCAATGTTCTTAACTGGAACCAGTACTTTTCTGCAAATATTTCAAAATAGTAGATGTGGTGCTGAGAGGCACGGTTTAGTGGTGACCTGGTGGTGCTGGGTTAATGGTTGGTCTCAATCTTAAAGGTCTCTTCAAACCAAACCCATTCTATGATTCTATGATTTGCTGGGTCAGTGCAGCCTTGGTTCTCTACTGTACCAATTGCCATTGTACTACACACTTATGTGCAAGAGTACAGGCCTGAAATGATGGGGATCCATACAGAGCAACAGAATGTCATGGTCCCCTCTCACTTTTACCAGTGTTCTTTATGATGGTTTTATTTTACTTTTTAAAAAATTGACTGCACTTTTGTTTTCCAATGCAAAGTCAAGACACAGCAGACAGTCAGATCCTCAGCTACCTGTCTATACCACCAAGCACTCCTGGGTGCAGCAGAGAGAGGAAGCTGCAGGTTGCTGCACAACAGCAGTGCTTTGGGAAGCGTGTCTCATGTGCCTCAAATGTTGGCCAGGGCAACAAACATCAGCGCCAGCTATGCCAGACCATGCCACCCAAGTAATGCCTTTACAGCTGGGCTACCACTGGGTAGCATCTATAGTAGGCCCAGGATGCAGCTCTTGGTAAAAAATTTAGGCTACTCTCTTGATTATTTTCTAAGATCCAGTGAAAAGAAGATTTCAAACAGTTGAAATGTCCTAATTTACAGGATCTGGGAAACTTGAACACAAATCAAAGCAAGTCACTTGAAATTAAATTGTGTAATAGAAAAAGGATCTCCCATTAAAATACCTTCTCTACAGAACAACCTGGTGTTATTATCTGTTTGACAACATCTACCTCCAATCTGTAAATGTGATATTTAAGATGAAATGCTATTCTATTGTCTCTTTTTAAGAAAAAAATACCTTGTTCTGATTTGCAGGCAAGGTTCAGAACACTACTGAGGGAGCAGCACCACTTAACAGGGTGTTCCTTGCCCCAAAGTGTAGCTGAAACAACTTCTCTGAGAACAGATTAATTTCAATAAAAGGCCTGCTGTGGGGTTGTAGGTAGGTGGTTATGACCTTACTCTTTAACAATTCACCTCATCACAGATAGAGCAGAGACACCTCTCTACTTACCCATATTCTGCTAGTCTGTTTGAGACAGTGAAGTCAAACAACTTGTTTAAATCACAAAATGAATCATCTAAGATTATAAATAATCTCGTCCTGGACTTGTACTGTTTTCTTTTACAAAAAAATCAGAAAATATTTGGAAAGTCTTCACCATAGTCTGACTCATAATTGCAAAATCCAGATGATCATTACAAGTAGCTAATAGTGACTCATGCTGAGTAGGGATTGCATCAAAACCAAGCCGTATTTTGTTACTCGGTCTTGTAAGGCCGGCTGCTACACTTCGCTGCAGGCTTTGGTACAGAGCCTCTTCTGTTGCTTTCTGCTGGGTATGGTACTATACAAGGCACAGGAAGGAAAGAGAAGACCTCTGAAAAAAGGTCTATGGCTTATGTACACATGACGTTAGCTGTGCTGATACAGAGTTCAGGCTTGCAATTTGAGCTACACAAGTTCTGACAGCACAATAGTAAGATCGGGATGACTGCAGGGAACGTGACCGAGATCTTTGTAGTATAAAGCCACTGCGAGCAGACTATAAGAAACAGGCAAAGAAAATATGAGTTGTTGGCAGACGCTTTGTATCACGATACCATAACCTTAAAATTTTTGTGATGTAGCAATATAATTGTATCAATATTAGGTATCAATATTTGTCCTCAAGAAAGACTGCATCTATAGATCAATGCAAATTTCAGAAGAGCTTTTATTATATTCTGGTTAAAAGCTGTGGTCAAAATTCTTCAATGTATTCATGTTTACAAGTCAATATATCAGATATAAAAAAGGTCTCAGAGGAATATGTGTGTTAAATGAACACGCTCTTAAAATAAAGCAACTTCTCTTTTGGTCTACTCTGTACAAATTTATGACCAAGCTGCTAAAACTCTAATTTTCTGCTTTTACTTCCTCTGTTTTTTAAAACAGTTTGTGTTTGTCTAATCTTTTGGAAAATAATGGTTTTGATAGATCTTGTCAGCATATGCCTGTACATGCTAAAATCCCTGTTTATCTAACATCTGAGCTGTTTGGCTGCAGTAATTATTTTCATGTTCTCTTACTGATGAAGCCTTATGTTGCATATAATATTATTTTGTTTCAGTCAGTAAATTATTCGAGAGCCTGAGGAAGAAAAAAGACTTTGAAATACCATACTCTAACACCAATAAAATTAAAACATAAATTTAGAGTAAGTGTACATGACTACAGAGAATATAAATCCTTGTAAGTATCTTGCGGGATCAATAATAAAAAGAATAACTTAGCTGGAAAGCAAAGAAATATTTGCTCATGTGCATGTTTTCTTTCTTAACCCTTGGAGTCTGTTTTCCCCCTGCTTCAGAAGATCTGAAGATACACACAAAACATTCAGAGGCCATTACTACCTCGAGCTTGATGAACCCTGTAAGTTGAACATTAAACCACACTTACTTCCCCCCACCCTGTACTCACTCTAATACATCCCGGTTGAACTGTTTTTGCCGATTTCCCAAGAATTCTCCAATCATCTGTCTACTGAGACCTTTCCTTTGCAGGAGAAAGTGGGCAACACCAACCGGAGTGTCTGGCACAAACCCTCGCTCAATTAGGTACTGGACTCCTTTTTCAGGTTTTCTGAGGAGAAATGAAAATGCAAAATGATTAATTTTCTTCCACTGGACCTGAAGACAGCTGATTAGAATCTTACAACAACTTTGCCAATTGTTTTCGATGAACATACAACTAGTAAGGGCTAGTATAGTTTCAGGATACATATAACCATACCATAGAATACACCGCTCACTGTTAAGCAAGCTTTGAAACACATCTCTGCATGTATTACACATTTCCCTACTCCACACCCCTTGCAAGGAGAAGCTTTAGGTGCAAGCAGCTTCAAGCATGACACTTGTCAATGCAAAAGATAAGCCCAACATTAGCTACTAAATGCTCCTGTTGCTGGGAGAGAGGTACCTTCCAGAAATGGAACTCAGGAGCTGCCAATGAAGAAATAAAGAACACCCCTGGCTTCCCACGCCCCTGCTGTCAAAAGTTAAACTTATTGAATGTTAACATCTAAACTGGTATGACTTACAAGCTGAGAATACAAAAAATAAGGGGAAAAAAATAAAGTCAATCACGCAAAAAGAAGCAATTTAGATTTTTTTTTCCCTTATCCTTTAACATGCCTATTAACCCAGATTTCCCTCCCTCAGACAAGCACCTTCATAGTTTCTGGGGTGTTTTACATCTCTTTCTACATCACCTCCACATTTAGCTGTTACCATTTTCAGATTTTAAACAAAGCAAGCCAAACCTACTCATTTTAAGAAACATGTGTTGGGGAGCAGGGTTGGGGATGGAATTGATTTCTGGCAATAAAATCTACTGCTTAAAGAGAGGCAAATGCTGCCTAAATTTCAAAGTGATATAAAATTCCCCTCACCACACACATTGCGCACCGCACACATTGTGCACTGCATCTGTCAGCGGTGTGACACAACAGACAGTCACTGTGACACAACAGACAATCATTATTTCTTTTAAAGATATTAAAGGAATATCTTTACAGAACTAGTAGTTCCAACATCATCTTTATTTTGGAAGGAATGATAATACGATATCCACCTGTAAGAGTAAATGATTTGCAGCATGCTGGATGATCTGAAAGATATTTCCTTTAAGGCCAGCAAAATCAATTCCAAAGGACAAGATGACCGTACTACTTTTATACAAGGTTGATCATACAACCATAACCCTTCCCCAGGGTTTTTAATTGCAAATAGCATTACTAAATACCATCACCATTCAGTTCTCCTACCTTTTTTACATGACACTATTATACACTTACTACCGTATTAAGAGTTAGGTAGATCAGAGAAAAATATATAATGTAATATAAAGAGAGTTCTCAAATCTCAGTTTCTTACATCAAGCTTTGTGGCTTTTTTAATCTGAAATAAGATTACATCCACTAAATACAACCTTGCAAAATTAATCTCCTTCATACTCCAAAAGCACCCTTTATCTTGTAAGTAACTATTACGTCCACATGCTTTTGAGTTGTAGTTCAGAAACCTTAATCTTTCTGAATTTAAATTCACAGCGTCCAACAAAACCAGGAGTAGTTTTCTCCATCCCCATTGTTAAGTGAGCTACATGTCATAACATTCAGAGTGATACAAACCCAGAAGCATTCCTCTGCAGCAACTGGCGAATGGAAAACAAGCACCACCATCAAAAAGCACAACTTGATCCCAAGATTACCTTTACTTGGGATACAGAAAATGCTGGATTGTTACTGTCCTGGTTTGGCCAGGACAGGGTTAATTTTGTTGTGGGGAGAGCCACAGCCAAGAAATACAAAAAATCAGTTTGTATAGTAAGGGATGAGGAGGAACCAGGGCCATCACAAGAACAGGAGGAAGAGCCACAGGTGGTCACCCAATCCCTATCCTTGAGTGAGCTGCGAGACACACAGAAGGACTATGGCCGTCTCCCAGGCGAGCAGATTATCACCTGGCCGCTCCGATGCTGGGACTGTGGAGCTGGTGGTTTGGAACTAGAAGGGAAAGAGGCCAAGCAACTGGGATCCTTTTCTAGGGAAGCAGGCATTGACAAGGCAATTGGGAAGCAGGCGCAGACCCTCAGCCTTTGGAGGTCACTCCTGTCAAGTGTAAGGGAAAGGTACCCCTTCAAGGATGATATCATGTGTCAACTAAGCAAGTGGACCACCATGGAGAAAGGTATCCAGTATCTGAGGGAATTAGCTGTGCTGGAAATGATTTATGGTGATCTGAATGATAAGCAGTCATCCATGGATTCAGACCAAGTGCAGCATACACCACCCATGTGGTGGAAGTTCCTGCAAAGTGCACCACCATCATATGCCAATTCATTAGCAGTAGTGTCCTGGAAAAACAGGCAGGGACAAACAGTGGATGAAGTGGCTGGCCAGCTACGGCAGTACGAAGGAAGTGTGTCTTCCTCTCTACATGCCTGTGTTTCAGTTTTCAAGGAATTGTCTCGAGAAGTCCAGCAAATCAAAGAGAACATGTCCCACTCTCCACCCGTATGGGGCCACATCTCAGCTATTAGGAGCAGACACTTCTCTGTTCAATAGAAAAATGATGGAAGATACACATCATGGGGCACCCTGTTGTTTTACCTACGTGACCATGGAGAAGACATGAGGAAGTGAGATGGAAAACCCATTTCAATTCTAGCTGCATGGGTATGTGAGTTGCAAGAGAAGACAATCGGGAGTCCTCTAAGAAAAATGTCACCCCAGTTTCCAGTGGGAAATCTCCCAGACAGAACAGAAGGGCTGATCTGACATCTGACCCTCTCAAGGGGACCTCTATGTCATTCTTATATGAAATCAGTGACTCCAATCAGGATTAGAGGGGCCCTGCCTCCAGCCAGGTGGAGGAGAGGGATAATTGGATTTACTGTACTGTTTGGATCCAATGGCCTGGCACGTCAGACCCACAAGAATATAAGACTCTAGTAGATACTGGCACACAGTGCACCCTGATGCCATTGAGCTACAGAGGGGGCGAACCCATCTGTATCGCCAGGGTGACAGGAAGAGCCCAACAGCTGACTCTGTTGGAAGCTTAAGTAAGTCTAACTGGGAAGAACTGGCATAAACACCCCATTGTGACTGGACCGGACACCCCATGCATTCTGGGCATAGACTATCTCAGGATGGGGGTACTTCAAGGACCTGAAAGGGTAGCAATGGGCCTTTGGTATAGCTGCCCTGGAGGAAACTGAGCAATTGCCCACCTTACCCGGTCTCTCAGAGGACCCTTTGGTGGTGGGGTTGTTGAGGGCTGAAGACCAGCAGGCGCCAGTTGCCACCAAGATGGTGCACTGCAGGCAGTACTGCACCAACCAAGACTCTCTGATACCCATCCACCAGCTGATCCACCAGCTAGAGAACCAGAAGGTGATCAGCAAGACTTGTTTGCCCTTCAACAGCCCCATATGGCCAGTCCAAAAATCTAATGGTGAATGAAGACTGACAGTGGACTATTGTGGCCTGAATGAAGTGACACCAGCGATGAGTGCTGCAGTGCCGGACATGCTAGAGCTCCAATATGAACTGGAGTCAAAGGCAGCCAAGTGGTACGCCACGGTCAATATTGCAAACGCGTTTTTCTCCATTCCTATTGCACCGGAGTGCAGGCCAGAGTTTGTGTTCACTTGGAGGGGAGTCCAGTACAGTTGGAATCGATTGCCCCGGGAGTGAAAACACAGCTCCACCATTTGCCATGGATTGATCCACACTGCACTGGAAAAAGGTGGGGCTCCAGAATACCTGCAGTATATTGACAACATCATCATGTGGGGGAACACAGCAGAGGAAGTTTTTGAGAAAGGAAGGAAAATAACTGAAATTCTCCTACAGGGTGGTTTTGCCATAAAGTGAAGTAAAGTTAAGGGACTGGCACAGGAGATTCGATTCTTAGGAGTGAAATGGCAGGATGGGCACCACCACATCCCAATGGATGTGATCAACAAAATAGCAGCTATGTCCCCACCAACCAGTAAACAGGACGTTCAGTCCTTCTTGGGCACTGTGGGCTTCTGGAGGATGCACATCCCAGACTACAGCCTGATTGTGAGCCCGCTCTACCATGTGACCCAAAAGAAGAACAATTTTGAATGGGGCCCTGAGCAGCAACAAGCCTTTGAACAAATTAAAGGGAAGATTGTGCAGGCAGCAGCCCTTGGGCCGGTCCAGGCAAGGCAAGATATTAAAAACGTGCTCTACACCACAGCCAGGAAGAATGGTCCTACCTGGAGCCTCTGGCAGAGGGTACCT